>PVKS010027757.1:0-13574 GCA_004027875.1 Aplodontia rufa
TGTTTTCAGCAAAGATTAAGTATGCTAATGCAAAGTAATTTTTTTTTTTTTTAAAGAGAGGACAGTGAGAGAGAGAGAGAGACAGAGAAAATCAATTTTTATTGAGTTTTCCACATGGCTTAAGTTGCTTTGACACTTAGTTGTGTATGTGGGTTGCTGGGGTTTGAACCTGTGTACTTGTGCATGCCAGACAAGCACCATAACCACTGAGCCACTGCTCCAGCCCCTAATGCAAAGTAATTTGTAAACTGGAAAACACTATACAAGTGCAGGTGCCATTTTTCACAAACATAATCTTATTTGATCCATCCTCAGACCTTGTAAAGTGGGCAGACATAGTATATGCAAAGTCTACAAAAAGTACCATGAGTGGGGCTGGAAGGGTCATACAGCATTTGCCTGGCATGCATGAGGGTGTGGGTTCAAATCCCAGCACCACGTACACAACTGAGTGTGGGAGCAACGAAGGCCATATGAAAAACTAAGTAAAACTGATTCTCTCTCACTGTTGCTCTCTAAAACAAAAAAAAAAAAAAAGTACCATAAGGAACAAAGAACATGAGACTTCTGCTATCAAGATTATAATCTAAGGGCTGGAGCAGTGGCTCAGTGCTTGGAGTGCTTCCCTGGCATGCACAGGACCCAGGTTCAAATCCCAACACTACATACACAGCTAAGTGTCAGAGAAACAAAGGCCAGATGGAAAACTAAATAAAGCTGATTCTGTCTCTCTCTTAAAAAGATTATAATCTAGCTGTTTATTTTATTTTACATTTTTATAAAGAGAGGACAGTGAGAGAAAGACAATCAATTTTTATTTAATTTTTCATGTGGGGGCTGGAGCGGTGGCTCAGCGGTTATGGTGCTTGCCTGGCATGCACAAGTACAGGAATTCAAACCGCAGCACCATATACACAATGAAGTCTTGGAGCAACAAAAGCCACATGAAAAACTAAAATAAAAAACTGCTTAAAAATTTTATTTTTCATGTGGCCTATCATCGCTCTGACACTTCATTGTGTACCTAGTGCTGGGGTTTGAACCCGTATCCTCACACATGCCAGGCAAGTGCTGTAACCTCTGAGCCACCACTCCAGCCCTATTTAATTTTTTAAAGAGAAAGGGAGTGAGAGAGAGAAATTTTATTTTTTCATCTGGTTTTTATTTTTCCTCCACTTAGTTTTATGTGTGGTGCTCGGGATTGAAACTGGGTCCTTGCACGTGCTAGGCAAGTGCTCTACCCCTGAGCAAACACTGAATCTTTTTCTTACCATAAATTGACAGTACATACAACAGCTTAGAGGTACATAATCCAGCCACCCTACTTTTGGGGAAGTTATATTTGGCATGCATTGTTTGAAATGAAGAAAAATTAAAAATGTATAAGTCCAAAAAAGACTTAAATTATGTTGCTTATCTTACTGTGAAATACAATGCAAGGGCTGGAGAGTTGGCTCAGCAGTTACAGGGCTTACCTGGCGTGCATGAGGATGTGGGATCGAACCCCAGCACCGTGTATACAAATAGTGTCGGAGCAATGAAAGCCACATGAAAAACTAAATAAAATCAATTCTCTTTCTCTCTCACTATCCATATTAAAAAAAAAAAAGAATATGCAAATGTGCTGAAAGACAGGAAGAGATCTCCAAGATCTGTTAAGTGAAAGGAGTAAGCTGTAGATCAGAAGTAGCACTTATGGGCTGGGGCAGTGGCTTTGGCAGTTATGGTGCTTTCCTGGCATGCTGGAGTACCTCAGTTCAAATCTCAGCACAGCGAAGTCACATACACAGCAAAGTCTCAGAGCAACGAAACCCCCATGAAAAACTAAATAAAAATTGTTTCCCTCTCTCACTGTTCCTCTCTCTTTAAAAAAAAAAAAAGCAAAATGAAATTAAAAGCACATACACATACATATATATTTACATATATACACCTGTAATCTCATGCACCTAGACTTGTAGTAAGATCCATTCCAAACTGGCACTCAACAAATAGATAAATGAGGGGCTGGAGCAGTGGCTCAGTGGTTACAGCACTTGTCTTGCATGCAAAAGGACGAGGGTTCAAACTCCAGCACCATGTACACAACGAAGTGTCAGAGCAACAAAAGCCAAATGAAAAACTAAATAAAATCCTCTCTTTTTTCTTTCTCTCTGTCCCTCTCTCTTAAAAAAAAAAAATAAATGAATCAATATAACATCTGAAAAGAACAAAATTAGAAGGCATACACAACTACAACTTTCCAACAATTTTTGCATTAAATGAAGTTTTGTATTTTTGGTTATTTCCCCATATGGTTTTTGTTTCTCTGACACAGCATATGTGGCACCGGGGTTCAAACCCCAGCACCCTACACAACTAGGTGTTGGAGAAACACAGGCCAGATGGGAAAAATAAAATTGACTTTCATTCCCGCTCCCCCTTTTTTTAAAAGAGAGGGACAGTGAGAGAGAGAGAGAGAATCAATTTTATTTTTTCATGTGGCTTTCGTTGCTCCAACACTTCATTTTGTACATGGTGCTGGGGTTTGAACTTGCGACCTCACGCATGCCAGGCAAATGCTGCAACCACTGATCCACCCCTCCAGCCCGATTATGCCTTTTTAATTCAGAGTTCCCTTTACTATGATATAGTGGCCTTCTTTGTCCTGTCTGACTAATTTCTAGTTGAAATCTTTTTTGTCTGATATAAGTATTGCAACATGGGCTTGCTTTCCTTGGCCATAAGCCTAGTAGATTTTTTTCCAATCTTTCGCCTTCAAACTTTGGCTATCTTTGGCTATGAGATGTCTCCTATAAGCAGTACACTGTTCGATTTTGGTTTCTGATCCAGTCTGTTAATCTGTATCTTTTGATTGGGGTTTTGAAGACCATTCATCTTTAGTGTTAGAATATACGTGAGGGGCTGGAGGGGTGGTTTAGCTGTTGGAGCACTTGCCTGGCATGCACAAGGACCTGAGTTCAAACCTCACCATCATGTGTACAACTAAGTGTTGGAGAAACAAAGACCTGATGAAAAACCAGATAAAATTCTTTCTCTGTTACAAAAAAAAAAAAAAAAAAATGTGATTGTAGTGCACTGCCATTGTGATTTTTTTTTTTTTAGGGTATATATCTTGTGCTGTCTTGGCTCTTTTAGTAGAGTATACTTTTATTGATTTCCTCTGTGGGTTTTGGGAACTGTGATATGAATTCATATGTATATGTATGTAAATACATACTTATACATACATACATACAATGGAGTTCTACTCAACTATTAGAAAGAACAATATCATGGCTTTGCAGGTAAATAGATGGAAACTGAAAAAATCATGCTGCGAAATAAGCCAAACCCAGAGACTGAAGGGTCAAATGTGTTGCCTCATATGTGGATGCTACACTAAAACCAAGGATAGGGTGAAAGTTAAGTTTATCTACTAGACCCACCATATTTGAAGTAACGCATAATCTGGGGAACCTATGCTACAAAGTGGGGGAGAAAGGAGGATAGAGAGGTAAGGAAAAGGGGGTTATCAATTCTGTAGGATACACTTAACTCCCCTGAGAAGACAAATAATACTCATACAGGCATTTAAAACTTAAAAATTCAAAAATATACATGCATATGAACATTTATATGTGTAATAGGGGGAATTACAGTGCAGACAAGAGAGCAGAGAATGGGTAAATGTGGGGAGGAGATCCTGGATAAGGATCGAACTCAATTATATTCTCATTACCTATGCATATATGAAAGTGTAGGAACTAAGCCCTTCAATATATAAGAAAATGTTGAATAAAAGATACCAGGATTACTGCTTCTTTTCTCTACTTACTAAAATTTTAGTATTTTGATCTTTATTTGAATAATAGGGAGAAATGCACTTATAATAGTAACATGGATAAAACTATGATCTACAAGTTATAGAGACAATACCTTCTTTTATTATTATTATTCTTATTTTTGTAGTGCTGGGGATGGACCCCAAGGCTTCATGCATGTGAGGCAAGCACTGCTACTAAGCCATATCCCCAGCCCAACAATGCTTCTTTCATTTAACTGGGCAAAATGAGCAAGTCACTTAAGCACTATGTCCCACATGTTCCCTTTTCCCAACTTCCCTCTCCAACAAATACAGGTGATGGATTTTTTTTTTTTTCTTTTGGCAGTACTGGAGATTGAATCCAGGGGCGCTTTACCCAATATCTATATCCACGGCCCTTATTTTTTATTTTAAGACAAGGTCTCATGTGCTGACCTGCTGTCTTAGCCTTGAGTAGTTGGGATCAAGGCCAACACCACCATTTCTGGCTGTGATGGATTTTAGAATCTTTATAAAGTGTACTGATTGGCAGAAATGCCAACTTCGTATAACATTTGTTAGGTTACCACTTAAGATTTCACCATTTGGGGGTCCAGGACCCCCAGATATGTTTCTGCCACCTCTGTTCCTCAATAAACAATTGTTCATCTTTGAAAGTGGATCCAACAGTTTAACATTCCATCTTCTCTTTAAAAAAAAAGTGACAAATCAAGCCAGGTGAAGTGCACATCTGTAGTTCCACAGACTCTGGAAGCTGAGGCAGGAGAATTTCAAATTCAAGGCAGCTACAGCAACTTAGCCAGGCTTTGAACAACTGAGCGATATCCTATTTCAAAATAAAAAGGGTTGGGAATGTGGCTCAGTGGTTAAGCCCCACTACTGGGTTCCACTGCTGGTACCAAAAAAAAAGGGGTACAGAGGAAAATTACATTTCCTTCATTTCATTCCAGGAATAACTACTCAGGCAAAGTACTAGGCTTTGGGGATGCAGAGGCAAAAAAAAAAAAAAAAAAAAACAGGACAAAGTTCTACTGCCTTTGGTTACAGTCTAGTGGGGAAACAGACAACAATCGCATACTCGCACAAGAAAATTTTTTAAAAAATCACAACGGACACGGGAAGGACATATGCCCTATGGGAATACATTAAATGACAATATTCGTTAACACTGAGCGTATACTGTGAGTTAATGGCACAGTTTCTGTCATTGTTCCCATTTTCCTGAAAGCTGAGACCCAAATGGAACTTGCCCAAGTGATAGCTAGTAAGATGTGGAGCTGCGGCGTGAGTCCGCAAAATAAAACTTGCAAAGTACTGAACACACAACAAAGGTTCGGCCATTGCTCGTAGTCAGTTTTATGTCACTGTTATTATTCATCAAGATCCTCTACAGTATCCTGTATGATTCATCTCCGTCTCTGCAACGCTCAGGACTGTATATAGCTCCAGGTTACAGAAGACGGAGGATCTGAGACTAAGTCTTCCCCAGTCACTCAGAGCACACACACTGGAGCCACAAGAGAACCTGCAAAACCATGCACGGAATGCACCTAGCATGCATACCACAAACACTCAACAACTGTCAGCTGGCGGTATTTGCTGTCTTTTCTTCCGTTCCTCTAGGGCAGAACGAGCATCTGATGAACCCCGTGTCCCCGGAACCAGGGTAGCGTAACGCACAATGCAAGTGCACCCCACGTGCGCGAAATGAGCACTAGGTAGCGGGCGCCCCTCACCTGCAGCAGCGGCAGGAGCAGCTGGTTGAGCTTCCGCCGCTCCAGGAGGCTGACGGCGCCCTCGCCGGTGCGGCCCATCTCGTTCAGCAGCACCAGCACGGCGATCTTATATGGCGTCACCCAGTCTTTGATGCCAAACACGTTGGCGTGCACCACTCCGTTGGTCATCATTGGATTGAAATAGAGGCTCTCGTGGACGCTGGCCATGGCGGTCCTCCGAGACTAAGTCTCGGAGAGCCGCCACGAGCCGCGCCCAGTCGACGCCTCACGACATCTTGAGAGCGGGGATGCTACCCTTCCTACCGCCAGCGAAGAACCCCACAAACTGAGACCCTCGCTGGCGCAGCGTACGGTCGACCAATCATAGAGCGCATGTGAAGGCTATAGCCAATCAGAATATCCAGAGGTGCAGGGGAGGCGGGGCAAATATGGTGCACCGGACGGAGGATTCCCTACGGAAACTGTTGCCAAAGGGGAACAAGTTCCGAGTCTACGTGGACCGGAAAGAAGAGTTGAAAAGAAGATTTAGTGCTTGTGGTCCCGGACTGAAAGCGATTGAGAGCGTGCCCGTGTGTGCATTTAATTCGAAAACAAGTTGAATTTTGAAGTGGCTCTGTTTAAAAGCAATGAAATTAGCTGGTCGCGGTGACAAAGGCCTAATTCCAGCTACTCTGGAGGCTGAGACAGGAGCATCACCAAGTTCTAGGCCAGACTCAGCAATTTAGCAAGACCCTAAGCAACGTAGAGCCTGTTTCAAAACAAAAAATAAAAATAAAAAGGGCTGGGGATGCACCTCAGTGGTGAAGTACCTCCGGGTTCAATCCCCAGCACTAAAAGAAAAGAAAAAATTAGTTTGAGGTCAGCATGGGAGAGTTAAAGGTGGAGACTTAGCTCAGTGGTAGATCATTTGCCTGGCTTGCGGCATTCGGCATTCGGCATTCACTCCCCTTTGGGGGCGGGGGAAATGAGGGAACTAAGTTTGTACCTTCAAGTTATGTATTCAGTCAGGTGGGTGGTGGTGTTTTTTGTTTGTTTGGTTTGTTTTTTTGTAGGAGTTGGATCTTTTTTGGTTTTTTGTACCAGCGATTGAACTCAGAGGCACTTAAACAGTTGAGTCATATCCCCAGCCCTTTTTATTTTTTATTTTGAGACAGGGGCTAGGTTGAGACAGGGGCTTGGTTGAGACAGGGGCTTGCTAAGTTGCTGAGGCTGGCTTTGAACTTGCAATCCTCCTGCCTCAACCTCCAGAGTCACTGGGATTACAGGCAAGCCACCACCGTGCCCAGCTGTAATGTTAGTTTTTACACTCAGAAGTGGGGGTTTCCTTTCACTATTTATCTTTTTGAAGACATGAATAAACATTTTTTCTCAGTGTTTCACAAATGCAATTTATACACAGCCGGGTCAAGTTACACCATATATCCTTATGTGAAATAGAAGACAAAGAAGAACACCTCTCTGTTGTGAGTTCCTATTTCCTGCCTGATAAACTACAAACTCCATCATCTGCTATTCAAAATCCTCCAAAATCAATACTGGGGGAGTGATGTTGGAAAATTATATTGTTATATTGTGTGCATGTACAAATATGTAACAACAAATCCCATCAATATGTATAACTACAATGCATCAATTTTTAAAATAGGGGGAAATCCTCCAAAATCAATCCCAGTTGCTATTTTCTTTTTCTTTTCTTTCTTTTATTTTTTTAAGAGAGGGACAGAGGGAGAATCAAATTTTTTTAAGAGAGGAGAGTGAGAGAGAGACAGAATCAATTTTTTATTGAGTTGTTTTTTTTTAACATGGCTTTCATTGTTCTGACACTTAGTTGTGTCTGTGGGTGCTGGGGTTTGAACCCATGTACTTTTGCATGCCAAGCAAGCACTGTAACCAGTGAGCCACCGCTCCAGCCCTAGAATCAATTTTTTTATTTAGTTTTTCATATGGTTTTCGTTGCTCCAACACTTCACTGTGTATGTGGTGCTGCGGTTCAAACTCAGGTCCTCGAACATGCAAGGCAAGTGCTATAACTGCTGAGCCACCACTCCAGCCCCCACAGTCACTATTTTCAATCCAATTTTTTCACAATTCCCCTCATCTGTACTTCCAAGACACTTGACTCTATCCTGAATCATTATTACAAGTGGTTTATTGTACCTGTAGTTTTATGCCCCTTGAAAGAAAAAGCATGTCCTATTCAACTTTGGCTACACACAAACACTCTTGTGCTTTATTTTTGCAGTCTCAATCCTGTTTGTTTAATGAATCGATGTGTTACATAACAGCAATGAGCAGAGAGAGATGAAATATAGCAGGGTCAAGGGTTTCTTTGAAATTGCCTTTAATGGACGATCAAGTAACTTGTAGAACAACAACAGGTGTACTAACCCTGAGAATAATCACGTGGAAACAAAAGGAAACAAGAAATATGACAAGAATAAAAAAGATCAATGGGGTTAACTCCTGATAGGGTCTGCTGAGGTCATTGTAAAGTTAGAATCTGTGCCATGGGTGTCTCAGTGTATTTCAGAAGGAAAATTTAATTAATAGTGCAGGAACACAAAGTTGAAGTCTGTCACAATCATTGACCCAGCACCCGCATTGACATAGAATTGATGGCCACCATGACAATTCCAGAGAAGACCCTCATTGGTCCAAAATTCTCATGCTGTACGTGAAGGAGTTATGTTCCTGGTTGGTAAAATGGCAGAAGGTGGACCCCAGTTGTCCAGGTTAACAGAAAGCAGTAATATATTTGGAGGCAGCGCTGTTTCTGTCGTCATTCTGTGTTCTCTCTCTCACTCGTAATAAACTATCTTTTTTTTTCAGGGATGAGAACTGAACTCTGGGCCTTGCACATGCTAGGCAAGTGCTCTGCCACTGAGCTAAATCCCCAACCCCATAATAAATTATCTTGATTGGCTTTTCATGTCTGACTTTAAATTTTCTTTTTTCAGGGGCTGGAGCGGTGGCTCAGCGGTTTCAGTGCCTGCCTGGAAAGCATGAGGACCCGGGTTCAAACCCCAGCACCACGTACACAACTAAGTGTTGGAGCAACTAAGGCCATGCGAAAAACTAAATAAGGTTGTTTCTCTCTTTCTCTGTCTCTCTCAGTGTCCCTCTCTCTTTAAAAAAAAATTTTTTTTAAATCTGTAAGTCCCACTTCACTTGAAAAATTAAATAATTTGACAACATGGTTTATTCCTAGATGGCTAACAATGACTGGATATGGCCAGTAAGATAGATCTGTATTCAAGACATGCTGTCCCCACAAGTCCTCAACCACAGTCCTCGACATTCTTTATTGGTCCTTAGGAAAGAGCTTGCTCACACATTTACCCTGGCTTACCCAGTGACTCAGTTTCACCTGCCACCATCTGAATTGATAACTCCTGTTTTATACTTCTTTGTATATAAAGTAGCCCCCCTTTATCCACAGGGCATATGTTCCAAGACCCCCATTAGATGCCTGAAACCCCAGATACTGCCAAACAAAGTATACAAGTAGAACAATGCCTTGACAATTGATCTGGAAACACAGACAGCTATTACATTACTAACAGGAAGGTAGCCTATACACTGCAGATACCCAGAACAACAGGGTAATTCATGCATGCAGTGGGGTGGAGTAGTATGGTGAGAGACTTCATCACATTGCCCAGAACACTGAACAATTTTAAATTTATGAATTGTCTATTTCTGGAATTTTCCACTTGATATTTTCCAACCATGGTTGACCATGGATAACTGAAACTGCAGAAAGGAAAAACCACAGAGCACTACATCTGATTTTAAGAACATGATTAAATATTACCAAAAGTCTTAAAGTATTTTGCCTCCTAGGGATTTACTCTATTTCCTTAGAGGTTATTGAGCATCTTTCTGCATTTTGTTCAAGCTACATATTTAAATCCATAATTTTATAAAATTAGTTGTATAAGTAACTACCTCCTTTTTTTTCAAAGATAAAGTGGTGGGGGAGAGAGAGAAAATTAATTTTTATTTATTTTCCATCTGGTTCTGGTTCCTCTGACACCCAGTTGTGTATGTGGTGCTGTGGTTCAAACTCCAGCCCTTGCACATGCCAGGCAAGCACTCCAACCTCTGAACCACTGTCTAGCCCCAGTAACTACCGCCTCTGATGGACTGTGAGTGCCTCAAGGCCCTTGCCCTTGTTTCTGTCTTTGTTTTTCAATCTTTGCATCTAGCATATGCTCAACGATTGCCAAGATTCCTGTGAGTCAGATGTGCTGTAATCCTTACTATTCACTCAACAAATATTTTGGAGTAACTACTACATGATAGACATTTGCTTAGTGCTAGGAACATAGCTGTGAAAAAACTAGGTACTATAAACAGTGTGATAGGACACCAGCCAAAAGTCCCCTGATGAGCCAGCCTCTGCCTCCACAGGACTAAGAAGGGCTTGCTGTTAGAGATGGGTGATTGGCCTCCCTTACACTCCCATTTCAAAGCAGCACCTCTTTATAACCTGTAGTGGACTTTGGTTTTTGCTTGTTCTGTCTCCCTACCATGCGGTCCTGTCCTCGAAAACAAGTTGTCTTCGATTTGCTTGTAGAACCCTGAAATTGTATTTATTGGGTAGCTTTGAGTGGGATAAGGTTGTATTACGTCAGTGATCTGATAACTGATTTCCAAACTTTAAGATGCAAATGAACAACCTGGAAAGTGTGTTAAAACACAGATTCTGGGGCTGGAGCAGTGGCTTAGTGGTTGCAGTACTTGCCAGGGATGTGCAAGGACGTGGGTTCGAAACCCAACATCACGTACACAACGAAGTGTTGGAGCAATGAAAGCCTCAAGAAAAACTAAAAATTGATTCTCTCTTTCTCTTTCTCACTGTCCCTCTCTCTAAAAAAAATAAATAAATACTGATTCTGATTTAGTTGATCTGGGACAGTCTGGAATTGTAAATGAATATCAAGTTCCCAGGTGATGTTGAAGTTGCTGAGAAGTAGGATACCATAATGTACAGCTGAAGAATACCCCAATTGGTGTCCTCTATTAAAATATCAGGTAATGAAAAATAAATACATAAATAAAATCTCAGAGTTCACTGCTATGGATGCGACAGAGGTATTCAGCTGGATCTCTTATTGAGTTATCTCTGTAACCGATCTAAATCATTTCTGTCCACTCTTGAAGTGCTTCACTAACGAATAGACAAAGCCACATTAGTTTTTCTCTTTTTCTTCCTCTTCTTAAATTGAGGTAACGTTTTTATACCATGAAATTAACCATTTTGCTGGGCACAGTGGTGCACACCTGTAATCCCAGTAGCTCAGGAGGCTGAGGCAGGAGGATCTCAAGTTTGAGGCCAGCCTCAGCAGCTTTGTGAGGCCATGAGTAACTTAGCAAGAACCTGTATCAAAATAAATAAAAATTTTAAGAGAGCTGGGGATGTGACTCAGTGGTTAAGTGCCCCTGGGTTCAATCCCTGGTATAAAAAAAGGTGTGGCTGGAGCATTGACTCAAGAGTAAAGGACTTGCCTGGCATGCATGAGGACCTGGGTTCGAACCCCAGCACCACATATAAACTAAGTGTCAGGAAAACAAAAAGCAAATGAATAAATTAATGAAATTGATTCTCTCTTTCTCTCCCTCTCTTAAAAAAATTAACCAATTTTATTTTTTTAAGGTGTCGAATCAAACCCAGGGCCTTGCAGGTACTAAGCTCAGGCTACATGGAGCTACATTTCCAGGCCAAATTAATCATGCAAAAATGAACAATTTAACCAAATGTGGTGGCACACACCTGCAATACTAGCTACTCAGGAATCTGAGACAGGAGGGTCACAAATTCAAGGCCAATCTCAGCACCTTAGTGAGTCCCTGTCTCAAAATAAAATTTAAAAAAAGGGCTGGAGATATAACACAGTGGTAGAGCACCCCTATACAAATAAAACAAAACAAAACCATTCAGCACTTAATGACTCTTAATATATTTACAATGTGGGGCAACCATTGCCTCTGTCTAAACTAAATAAAAATTTGTTTTTTCTCTCTCTCCCTCACTGTGCTTCTCTCTTTAAAAAAAAAAAAAAAGGAAACTCTAGACCCATTAAGCCCCCTTCTTCCCAGCTCCTGGAAACCATGAATTGGCTCACTGTCTCTATGGATTTAAGTATTCTAGACATTTCATATAAATGGACACATACAGTATATCATAAGTAACCTCTTGTCTCTGGCTTCTTTGACTTCGCATGTTTCCTATGATCATTCACATTGTAACATGTATCTCTACATTAGTATTTTTTTTCTTTTTTTTTTTAAGAGAAAGGGACAGCGAGAGAAGAGAAAGAATCAATTTTATTTAGTTTTTCACGTGACTTTCATTGCTCAGATACTTCATTGTGTACACGGTGCTGGGGTTTGAACTCGTGTCCTCTCACATGCCAGGCAAGCGCTGTAACTGCTGAGCCACTGCTCCAGCCCCCCTTTTTTTCTTTTTTAAAAGAGAGGATCCACTTTACGTATTTTTTCATCTGATTTTAGTTTTTCTGACACTTAGATGTGTATATGGTGCTGGGGTTCATGCATACCAGGCAAGTGCTCTCACTGCTGACCACCACTCCAGCTCCACATCGGTCCTTTTTGTGGCTGCATAGTATTCTGGTATGTATCTGCAATAATTTTTTTATTTTATTTATCAGTTGATGGACATTTGTGTTGAAACCCTCTTTTGGCTATTACTTACAGTGCTGCAATGAACTTTTAGGAGCAAGTACCTATTGCCAACTCTTTCAGGGTATACATCTAGGAGTGGAATTGATAACTCTTTAAACACTTCCCATTGCTCTTCAGATACAGCATAGCCGGGGCCTGAGCTGCTATAGAGGCGAATTTCTTTAGCAGGGTAGAGGAATTCTGCATATCAAGAGCTAGGGTCTAACATATTCATTGGATAGTAAAAAAATTCTCAAGAAGTCTGCCTGAAATAGATTTAAGAAGACACCTCAACTGGTATGGTAAAGCATACCTGTAATTTTAGTGATTTGGGAGGCCAAGGAAGGAGGATTGCAAGTTCAAGGCCATTCCGGGCAACTTGGTGAGAACCTGTCTAAAAAATAAATTCAAATAATGTATGACGGACTGGAGCAGTGTTCAGTGGTTGGAGCACTTGCCTGGCATGTACTAGGACCCAGGTTCAAACCCCAGGACCATATACAGAACTAAGCATTGGAGAAAAAAAAAGCCAGATGAAAAAGTAAATAAAAGTGATTCTCTCTCTCTTTCCTCTCCCCTCCCCACCGCTTGAAAATGTCCTTGTTAAGTTCTTCTTGTGGGTTTTTATTTTGGGGGGCAGGTATCAGGGATTGAACCCAGGGGTGCATAACCACCAAGCTACATCCCCAGCCCTTTTTATTTTTTATTTTGAGACAGGGTCTTGCTAAGTTACTTAAGTCCTGGCTAAATTTCTAAGGCTAGCTAGGAACTTGTGATCCTCTTGCTTCAGCCTCGTAAATTAATCACACCTGTAGGTGTGAGCCAACACACCCAGATACTTGTTAAATTTTGTTTTTGTTTTTTTAAAGAGGGACAGTGAGAGAGAGACAGAGAGAAAGAATCAGTTTTATTTAGTTTTTCATATGACTTTCATTGCTCTAACACTTCGTTGGGTATGTGGTGCTTGGGTTTGAACCCGCGTCCTCATGCATGCCAGGCAAGCCCTGTAACCACTGAGCCACTGCTCCAGCCCACTTGTTAAGTTTTGACAGTCATAGGAGCTACCCTTTCATACTCAAGAATCAGTTTCAGACCAGTCACCCTTTCATACTCAAGAATCAGTTTCACTAAAATCCAAACTCGCAAAAAATCCAATCGATAAAAGGGCTAAAGATCTCAAAAGGAACTTCTCTCCAGTGGAAGTCCAGAAAGCCCATAAATATATGGGAAAATGCTCTACATCATTAGCTGTAAGGGAGATGCAAATCAAAACTTCAATGAGATACCACCTCACTCCTGTTAGTGGCAAAAATGAAAAATACAAACAACGACAGATGCTGGAAGGA
>PVKS010027757.1:13674-26174 GCA_004027875.1 Aplodontia rufa
CTACACTGCTGGTGGGACTGCAAACTGGTTCAGCCACTATGGAAAGCAGTGTGGAGAATCCTCAAAAAATTAAGGATGGAACCACCTTACGACCCAGCTATCCCACTCCTGGGAATTTTCCCAAAAGATTTAGAATCAGCGTATTATAGCGATGTGGCTTCATCAATGTTTATAGCAGCTCAATTTACTATAGCTAGATAATGGAACCAACCCAGATGCCCCTCACTTGATGAGTGGATACAAAAACTTTGATTCATATATACTATGGAATACTACTCGGCCATCAGAGAGGACGATATTATAGCTTTTGAAATCAAATGGGTGGAGATGGACAGAATTATGCTTAGTGAAGTCTCCCAAGCTCAGAGACTAAAGGGCCGAATGGTTTCTCTCATCTGTTGATACTAGAATTTATGTTGAAGCAGTAGGACAGACGGCGGACCTAACAAAACCTCAAACTGAATGACTTTCAGTGCAACAGAAGGAAAGCTCCTTAAGATACTTGGAGGTGTAGGGAAGGGGATGGGGAGCGGGGAGGGTATATGAAGAACTCACAGGAGTCTGGTGATTGCGAAGATGGGGGAACCATCCCAGAAGCTGATGTCATTCCTCCACTAGATACCCATTTAACACATGAGTTCTTCTGGGGGAAACTGCAACAGATGAAACCCATAGTAGTTTATCTATGCGTTGGCATTACCCCTGGATAACAAAGTTTATACACATTGATTGCTACTGTTTTGATAATGTTTCCCCCTCATCTGTATCCTGTATCACTATATACTTCTAATAAATTTGAAAAAAAAAATCAGTTTCAGACCAGTCACCCTTTCATACTCAAGAATCAGTTTCAGACCAGTCACCACTGAAGGCACGTTTATACATTACAACACTCAATTGCCCCTCAAATATATGAAGACACTAATGCATTTAGCTTGATGAAAATAAATGTTCAACTCAAGACAAATAATGCATAATTTCATTATATTCAAAATCTAAAGAAATTGAACTCATAGAAACAAAGAGCAGAAAGTTGATCGATAGGGGCTGGGGTGGGAAAAACGGGGTGGTGGCCAAATGGTACACAGTTTCAGTTATGAGAGGAATATGTTTTGAACATTGGGCACACAGCATGGTAACTCTAGTTAAATAATAATGGATAATGGGGCTGGAGCAATGGCTCAGTGGTTACAGCACTTGCCTGTCATATGCAAGGACATGGGTTTGAATCCCACCACCACATACAAAATGAAATATCAGAGCAACAAAAGCCACATGAAAAACTAAATAAAATTGATTCTCTCTTTCTCTCTCTCACTGTCTCTAAAAAATAATAATGATAGATTGTAAATCTGAAATTTGCTAAGAAAGCACATCATAACATCTTACCACACACACACACAAATTATTCAATGAGATTACGGACATGCTAAAAAGTTTGAGATGATCATTATTCAATGTATATCAATTATAAAATGTATATCAAAATATCGCATTGTACATCTTGAATTGTATATACAATTTTTACTTGTCCATTATACTCCCAAAAAAGATGGGGAAAAAGAGAAAAAATCAGCTCTATCAAAGCATAAAAGAGATGGGCCTGGAGAGATGGCAGTGCAGCGCTCGTCTGGCATGCACGAGGACCACCCGGGTTTGAACCCCAGCACCACATACACAACTAAGTGTTGGAGAAACAAAAGCCAGATGAAAAAATAAAAATAAAATTGGCACTCTCTCTCTCTCTCTTTAAAAAAATAAAGTAGATGTAAATCAACAGAAGGAAGGAAGATGATATTATTTAGATGCAATACTAGCCAAGATTTAAATAAACTGATAAATAAGTGATCAACAGGACTCCTGGGTGCAGATTGTAATCTTAGCTACCCTGAAGGTTGAGGTAGGAGAATTCCATGTTTGAAGGAGCTTGGACAATTTAGGGAGCCTCAGTATCAAAATAAAATTTAAAAAGGGTGCGTGCTTATAATCTCAGTGACTCAGGAGGTTGAAACAGGAGGGTGGTAAATTCAAGGCCAGCCTGGACAAATTAACAAGACCCTGTGTGAAAATAGATAATTAAATAAAAGCATCTGAGGATGTAGCTCATCGGTTGAGTACTCAATTTCTGGTACTAAAAAAAAAAAAAAAAAAAAAAGAATTGGGTCCTTTCTTTACAAAACTGATAGGAATGCAAATTGATACAAATTTTCCCTGGACAAATTTCACAGTGCATATCAAATCCCTAAAAAAATATTTTTATTCTTTGAGTCCATTATCCCCTTTCTGGGGTTTAAACTAAGAGACTAATCATGAATATTTATGATACTTTACCAATTCGTCATTCATTGAAATGTTCATTATAATGAAAAATTGGAAGCTATCTAGAGTCCATAAATAGGGACTTAGTGACATAATTTATGGTTCGTTCATAGGAAGGAATATGGTGAGGCCAAATTATTTTGCAGAAAATATGTAACGACTTGGAATAATGTCATGATACATTCTTTTTTTTTAATTATTTTTTTTTAAAGAGAGAGGGACAGTGAGAGAGACAGAGAAAGAGAGAAACAACTTTGTTTAGTCTTTCACATGGCCTTCGTTGCTCCCTTAGTTGCGGACATGGGTGCTGGGGTTTGAACCCGGGTCCTCGTGCTTGCCAGGCAAGCGCCGAAACCACTGAGCCACCGCTCCAGCCCCCGTCATGATACATTCTTAAACAGAAAACAGTATGTACGCCCCAGTACCAGAATTTTACAAATGGATATACGCATAGAAAAAAGTCAGCTTCCTGGTGTTGCTACCCAGGCGTCCCTGGGCAGCAGTCAAGGCGATCCAAACCAGCCGGATTGTCCCCGCCGGGGGTTGAATCAAGAGATGAGTGCCAACGGCTGGAACCCGGGTCCCCCTCATCTGGGGACCCCTTCCCTCCCAGCTGGGGAAACCACACGCAGAGGATGACAGCCCAGAATCCGTTTATTACTCAGGCACACGGGTTTTTATAGGGAGGGGAGACAGCCAAGGAATCAATAATCCTTCTAAGGGAGTTGCCAGAGGTTATGCAGATTTTGAGTATAGACAAACAACTAGGGAACAGCCTGTGGTTTGCACTTTCCAACCCACCCTAATCTTCTTTTTGCATAACAATAGTAAGCTTAACAAAGCACAACCTAGCAGCCCTTCCTGAAGGAACTTATGGAAATAGTAACAAGATCACTCTAGGGCAGCTGATGAAATGGAGTGAAGGTCAGACCCCCAACAGCCTTGCTCTACAAAATGGAAATTGTAACAGTGTGCACCTCATGTAGTGGTTATAAGAATGACAGGAAAGTATTCAAATTCTAGCACTTAGCATATTTAAAGAACTCAGTAATTTTTTTAAGAGAGAGGGACAGTGAGAAAGAGATAATCAATTTTACTTAGTTTTTCATGTGGTTTCATTGTTCTGACACTTTGCTATGTACATGGTGCTGGGGTTCAAACCCATGTCCTCTTGCATGCCAGGTAAGTGCCGTAACTGCTGAGCCACCGCTCCAACCCCTCAGTAATATTTTTTTCTTTAGACAAATTTTCACTGTGTTGCCCAGCTGGTCTCAAACATGAAACTCAACTGATCTTCCTGCCTCAGCCTCCTGAGTAGCTAGGACTACAGGTGTGAACCACTCAGTAAATGTTAACTATTGCTATGTCACTGTCGAAAGATGTGCATCAGGGCTGGAGCGGTGGTTCACTGGTTCCAGCACTTGCCTGGCATGCTTGAGAATGCAGGTTCAAACCCCAGCACCACGTACACAACCAAATGTTGGAGCAATGAAAGCCACATGAAAAACTAAATAACATTGATTCTCCCTCTCTCTCATTTTCTCTCTCTCTCTCTCTCACTGTTCCTCACTCTTAAAAAAATTTTAAAAAAAGGTGTGCATCACCATGCTAACAGAAATTATCTTTAAGTAGTGGACTTTTCAGTGATTTTAAATTTTCTTTTGTATGATTTTCAAAGTTTTTCTTACAATTTTGTAATAAAAAAAGAAAACATTAAAAGAAAAAAAAAAAGTCTTCAGTCTTTTTTAACAATCAAGATAATTCTGATGAGGATAAATCTCACTTCCCTGGGGAAGTGATTCCATAGTGGGTACCATCCTTTAAACAGTTTTGGAAAGGCAATCTCATCTTTGCTAGTCTCTCTTCTGGTAAGAGTAGATGTGAACAGTGTTATGAAACAACAGAAAAATACTTCTATTAGGTCAGTTCTTCACTAAGCACACACATGCACAGATGTGTGCACATGCTAGGGAAAAATTTTAGAATCCAGGGATTACCAAACATCTGGACATTCCTCCCCCTACCTCCCATTAAGTACCAGGAACTAACAACCTCAATGATGGGTCACTCATTTACAGAAAACACAAAAAGAAGATTGTATTACATCATTCACCGACTTTTTCGATGTCCTCTTTGCCTATTCTAGTAATTCCATATGACTCAATCAGGCATTTGAGGTCAATTCAAAGATATTTTTCAGAGTGACTTGCAACATGGGTTTTTCTGAATCTAAGTTTGGAGTTTCAGTTTTGAGACTTTTTTTTTTGCTTTGAAATTTATTTATTTATATTTTTTTAAGAGAGGAGGACAGTGTGTGTGTGTGAGACAGAGAGAGAGAGAGAGAGAGACAGAGACAGAGAATCGATTTTTATTGAGTTTTTCACAGGGCGTTCATTGCTCTGACACTTAGTTGTGTATGTGGGCACTGGGGTTTGAACCCATGTACTCGCATATGCAGGGCAAGTGCTGTAACCTCTGAGCAACCGCTCCAGCCCCTATTTATATGTTTTTTTTTTAAAGAGAGAAGGACAGGGGCTAGTGTGGCAGCTCAGCGGTTTCAGTGCTTGCCTCACATGCGCAGGGACAGTGAGAGGGAGAGAGAGAACCAATTTTTTTCACAGCCCCTTGCTTTGAAATTTAGAAACAAATTTTATTTAAGATCTGAAGTACAATTCCTCAAATATCAACTTCTCCGGCTACACAATAATGCACTGCTTCTATTATATCATAACGTGCATTAGACTCAAATACAGAAGCCAGGAAAAAAAAAACCTCCATTCTTTAAGAATTTCAGCAAAGATAGAATGCCTAAGGAACAACATAGATAGGTTTACAGAGGATGGGCTGTTTTATTTCAAGCACCATTTTTTAAAAAAAGAGCACAAAAGCATAGGTTTTCAGATATGCACTTTGGGTTGAACCTTTGCGCTAGGAATCAGGGCATTTTGTCCTGTAGCGTTTAACACATATGAGAAAACTGTGCAGTGTCAAAGGGGAAAACACCCAGCATTCAAGCAGTGTTGTCAACTAGGCAATCAAATGTTCCACTGACTGCTTCTTCTTTGTCTAATTACAGTATACCTGTAACGACTTTGAAATAAGGAAAGGAGCTTGCAGTCCTTTTATTTTCTGTTTAAAACAGAAAACTGAAACATAAGCCCTGTTATACATTAACAATTTTAAAGAACATCAATTATACAAGAAAAAGACAACGGAAAGTGTTTACGGATACCAGAGGTAACTAACAGTGAGTGGTCAGCAGATGCTCAGAGGGCTCTGCAGCGGTACTGGGCAGGAGCCGCTTTGTAATCACTGGCAGTAAACAGAGGTGGAGAAATCTTTGCCGGGCGTTTTAAGAAATCATGCAAATAGCCCAACAACAAGGGACTCCAATTCTAACAAATAATCTCAGCAGGTGTGGTGCACCGTAACCCTGCGACACTGGCGCCTCCGGGTGGGCTGAAAGGATTTGGCCATACCAGGGCCTCTCAAATTTGTAGAGTGCCCAACATCATATTGAAATACCCTTTTATTCCTTCATTAATCGCATATTCCTTGCCGTCAAGGAATTCCTTGCCCTTGATTTCTTGCAAGGCATCCCTCTTCCAGGATAGCATCTACACTCTTCTTGGTTGGGAGCTGACACAGCTGCTTCTGCCTGGTCACCAAATCCCAATCCTCAACAAGGCATGGTTTTAATTCTTCAGAGATTTTCACTTTAACTTCCATTCTGCTCTTTCCACAGTGGGGGCTGCCTGGGCCCTTTTCTTCCCACGTGGCTGGGGTGCTTCGCTGGTACCACCATCGGCTCCTCTTCCAGGAGTCTTCTGCTTGTTCTTTCTGGTCTTCCTCACAGATGCCAGAGGCGGGTTTTCTGTAAACCACTTCATCTTCCTGGAAGAGCTGGCTCAAGATTCTTTGACTGCGGACCCCCTCTTTTCTTTCCTGAGGAGGCTCCTCTGATCTTCTCCGCAAGTTCCTGCCAGTGGGTTTTTTGAAGCTGTCTTCCTTAGCAGGTTGTTATCCACGAGTTTGAGAACGCTGCTTTCTGCAGCTCATTCAACCCTGTTTTTATTCCAACCAATAATCTTCTTCTTTCCCTCCAAAAGCTCTGTAATTTCCCAGGTGGTATCTTGTAGATCTTCTGGAATGGTCTGGAATGATGAAACGGGACACATAATCCACGATTCTGCAGTCAGGGATGGCTCTGCAACTGGGATCATATCTCCTGATTTTTACTGTGTGGCAAACTTAGCTTTTCTGATGGTGACCTTTTGTTCTGGTCTCCAAGTACGGGGCTCTCTTTCCAGCAGATACAGTTAATTTTGAGTTTTTTTTTTTTTTTTTTTAAGAGAAAATCAAGGGTCTGGAGCGGTTGGCTCAGCGGCATTGAGCTTGCCTGGCATGTGCGGGGACGCGGGTTCAAACCCCAGCACCACGTACACAACGAGGTGTTGGAGCAACAAAAGCCACTTGAAAAACTAAATAAAATTGATTCTCTCTCTCTCTCTCTTCTCTTTCCCCCTCCCCAAAAAAAAGAGAGAGAGAGAATCAATTTTACTTATTTTTCCTCTGGCCTTTGTTTCTTTGACAACTAGTTGTGTATGTGGTGCTGGAATTCAAATCCAGGTCTCGTGCATGCCAGGCAAGCTCTCCAACAGCTGAGCCACCACTCCAGCTCAGTTTTCAGACTTTTAAGTTTATATCCTGAAATAAAAGTGTCAAGATAAAATTCCAAGAATTTTTCTTTGGTTTTTTTCTTCCAATATGTGTAGTTAACATGAAAATTCACAGTTAAGGGAAAGATTCCTCTATTTAACTATCAATGAGTAGGAATGGTGGGCAATCTCCAACTTCCCCAGTCTTTTGGTTGGGTGAGGCTGGCTCCACTTTCAGCCAATGAAACAGCTCCTACTTCTCCACCAGGTCCAGTAGTAGGCACATGACCCATGTTAGACCAAGCAGGAGCAACCAGAAAAAAAGTCCTGGGAGTTTTGTGTACATTTCCCATTGAACAGGAATGGGAAAGGTCGCGATCTCAGGGCTGCTGGTTCCCATCTAGACCCTTGCTTGGGAAAATCTTTTTGAAACTGGAAGGACATGGCGAACATGGAACTGCGAATTTGAGAAGTAAATTATGACCTGGTCCCAGGGTGGCTAGGTTAAAATAGGCCTAAAGGAGTCTTGTTCAGTTGGCCTATTTACTTCCACCCTCTGTTTTAGGTGCAAGCATTTGACTCATAATTTGGATTGTTTACAACTGAAAATCTCTGACTGATATAGCAGAAAAGAGTGTAAACATTAATAACCATAATTTAAAAATACATTATACCTAACTGAAAACCTAACAGAACTGTTTTCTTACATTGACAGTGCACATATGTCTCCAGATGTGGCTCTTTGAACAAAATCTGTATCATATATACTCAACATTCTTCTTGTAAGTCTATGCTTCTGCACTGTTTTCAGAAACTTAACCTGGTCCCCTGCACCAAAAATAAATTAGAAATGGCCTTAACCTAGGACTCATACTACTTCAGCATTTTTTCAAGTGTCAAATGGTGAAATAATTAGCCTATTCAAATAAAGAGGCTGTTCTAAAGCGCTAACTCACAGAGATAAGAGTTAAATAGAATTGAGGCAGTTAAAATCATCTTTTTTGCAAGGCCAGAAGAGCTATATTTTGGAAATCTGGCGACATTGCTCAGAAGAAAAACTATTTTATTTTAGCAAGGATATCGTCAGATGTGAATATATTTGGAAATAACATTCAAATTCGTGGTCTATAATCATGCTAAGTATTGTGACTTTAGAACGTGCAAGAATTTCAGAACGAGGCTGTTTAAAAAAGCTTGACATTTGGGGGAACAATTATGAAGCATGTATATATTCTTGTAAGACTGTAAATGAATGTGGTGGTGGAGAAAAAAAACTAATCTTTTTATTTTGTCCAACATGAGACTGGAATTGTAAAGGCAACCCTTGTTATTATACCATCTGAGTGTCTCCATCCCTAGTGTTTGTCTTTATCAGTTGATTTAATGCTCCTATTTCATTGTGTCTGTCCCATTTGGCTATAAATGGACATGAGCGTCAGCCTGTCTGCCTTGGATTGTAAACTGTTAGAGGAGAGAGACAAGGTTTAGCTAATTCTCTGTGAATCATTTAGCATGACATAGCAGGACACACAATTACGGATTTAATAAATGTGTTGGTTATGATCTTTAGAATGAGACTTATCTCATTTATTATCTTCTTGATCCTGCCAGCACTTCCCAAGAGCATGGGGCAAGTTGACTTGATATACCTCTGTGTGTGTGTGTGTGTGTGTGTGTGTGTGTGTGTGGTACTAGGGATCAAACCCAGGGTTCACGAATTCTGGGCAAGCACTTTACACCGAGCCACATCACCAACCCAATTTGATGGACTTTTTTTACATCGTGATCTCTGGAAGCTCATGTTAAATAGGATAATTGAGATCTATCGGTGATGTCTATTGGTGAATGTCTGAAGTTTTATATTTTCACACTTCTGTAGCTGTTTGATGTGCTATTTTTATATATATTTGGAAACTTGAAATAAATGTCTTAAGTTTTGATTCACTTCATGTGAAACTTAAAATTCATGCTAATTGAAGTGCTGGTTTGTAAATAGAGAATTACAAAAGCTTCATTTTGACTTTTACCAGTTGTTGTTGAGGATGGAATGCTTAACCTATGAAATCTAAGCATTATCTATTATTATGATAATGATTATTGTGGGAATTAAACCCAGGGCCTGTGCATTCTAGACAAACACTCTATCCCTAAGTTACAACCCCCATCTCTTTTTCTTTTTTTCTTTTTTCTTTTTTGTTTTCTTTTGTGCCTGACTACCCCCAACTGGCAAATAATTTTAAACAGGAAAAGACAAGGCCCAATTTTTGGTATAAAAAGCTAATTTGTCCTCAGGATGGAGAATGGATTGGCAGAGGGCAAGACTAGCAAAAGAGGCAGGGGACAGGCACTGTTTCAGGAGTGGCCTGAGTACAAGTGAGGGGCCTAGAAGATGGAGAAGTGGATGGATGTGAGTGATACAGAAAGGATAGAGAGGCCTGGGTATGGAATTTAGAAAGAAAGCGAGATGAAGGTTGACTCCCAGGTCTCTGGTATGGTTTCCATATACCAAGATAGGGCACCCAGAAAAAGAGGCAGTGTAGGAGGAGGGAGGTGGGGTCATGAGAGGATGGATCTGGTGGATGACGATGTGGGTGGTTAGAGCACAGGAAAGCCATTGAGAGAGCTAGACTTGGGGGCTGGGAGTGTGGTTCAGTGGCAGAACATTAGCCTAGCATATGTGAGATCCTGGGTTTGATCCCCAGCACTACCAAAAAGCCCCAAACCAAATCACCCAGATCTAGACTTGGGAATTCGTGAGAATGATTATGGCATCTGGAGTGACAGAGCTGGCTGGATGAGGTCATCCAGGGACAATCTGTAGAGTGAGAAACGGATAGGCCCAAAGAATTTGTATGAAGACCACAGCTCAAAGGGAGAGACGGAGGGAGGGAGGGTGGGGGCAGAGAAAGAATGAGAGGGGGGGGAAGGAAAACTGCACACCAAGAGAGTAGGTGACAAAAATATCCAAGGGAAAGAGTCATCTTTTGCCTATGTGATGATAGTTTGCTCCAGTCATTCTCATCTGGGGTGATTTTGCCTTCTAGGGCACATTTGGCAATATCTGGGGACATTTTAGATTGTTGTAATGGGTGGGAGAGTGGAGCCAGGGATGGTGCCAAATAGCCTATAATGCCTAGGATGGCCCCTCTCCTCCTAACAAAGAATGACCCAGTCAAAAAATATTGCTCTGGGGAAAATGTTCATATTTTGCTTACTTAGTATAATGTCATGTGTAGCATCATTTCAGACCATATTATTTTGTTTTGTAGTAGCTAACAATCTATTATGTGCCAGGTACTATTGAAAGCACTTTTTTTTTTTTTTGTTTTTTGTTCCAGGGATTGAACCCAGGTGTGCTTAACCACTGAGCAACATCCCCAGCCCCTCGTTAAGTTGCTTAGGGTCTAAGTTGCTGAGGCTGACTTTGAACATAAGTTATAAAATCCTGCCTCAACCTCACTGGTTACAGATGTGCACCAGAATGCTCTACTGAAAACACATTTATATATTTATTTTTAAAGAGAGAGAAGGAATTAGTTTTATTTATATTTTCACCTGGCCTTTGTTTCTCCAACACTTACTTGTATGTGTGGTGCTAGGATTCGAACCCAGGTCCTTGCACATGCCAGGCAAGTGCTCCAACCGCTGAGCCACTGCTCCAGCCCCTGAAAGCACTTTTATTTTATTTTTTTATTTTTATTTTTTTTAGAAAGAAAGGGAGGAACTTTATTTTTTTTTATTTATTTTTTTAAGAGAGAGGGACAGTGAGATACAGAGAAAGAGAGAAACAACTTTATTTAGTTTTTCACATGGCCTTAGTTGCTCCAACACTCAGTTGTGTACGTGGTGCTGGGGTTTGAACCCTGGTCCTCGTGCTTGCCAGGCAAGCCTGAAACCGCTGAGCCACCGCTCCAGCCCCTGAAAGCACTTTTAAAAACAAACACTTAGCTAAGTATGGTGGCACACGCCTCTAATCCTAGCGACTAGGGAGACTGAAGCAGGAGAATTGCAATTTCGAGGTCAGCCTTAGCAACTTAGCAAGACTCTGTCTCAAAAAAAAAAAAAAAAGTTGGGGATGTGCCTCAGTGATAGAGCACCCCTGGGTTTAATTCCCAGTACCAAAAGCAAAACAACAAAAACAAATAAACAAAACCCCTGAATTCCTTGGGGGAAGGTGTTCTGACTCTGCATTTATTTCCTGGGAGGTGAATCGTTTTTCTCAATGCTGAACAAGGTTTACAATCACCATTAAGAGGTTGGATGTGAATGCATATTTATTGTACAAGAATGAACTTGTTTGGCAAGATCTCTTTATTAGGAGAATAGAAGTATAAGTGAACCAGACATTGGACTGGGGAGAAGAGAGTTGGCACCTCTCCTAACTTTCATCACTGCTCCCTGTGCCTCAGGAAACAAAGTTCAGTAGTGGTTCAATTTCCCAAACTATGAAAAGAAGAAAACTCTATCTTATTCTACTAGGGAGGATCATGGAGGGGAGCCTGTAAAAGTGGCTCTATCTTATTTCTTTTACTCTCTGGAAACCACTTTAAAATTCTGTTTCTATTTCACTTACAGTATTTTTCAACCATTGAGCAAAGTTGAAGACATAGACTGCCAGTTAGTAATCATCATATCCATTTTACAGATGGAAAAATGTAAGGCAGAAGAGGATTACACATTCAAGACAACAAAGTAATTCACTGGCGGAATTCCAAAAAGATTCTATGAGCCCAAATCAAAATGATTCTCTGGAGCCATCTGTTCTCCAGCTGCAGAGATGCTTCTCTAAAGTGCAGTAAGTATCCTTAAAACCATTCTTAATGTAGCAAAGGTCACTTCCACAACCTGGCCAAGAGTCAGATGAGACCTGGCTTAAGCAATCAAATGAACAGATACATTTTCATTCTACCAGTAAGTAGACTTTTCATAACTTGTCTACAACTTTGCCACTTGCAAACTCAGGTTAAACTAACCTGGTCTTTTAAAGCAATGGCTACAAAGAAGATGGATTTTTTTTTTTTTTTTACAAGAGAGGGAGCGAATGAGAGAAAAAAAAACAATTTTTATTTAGTTTTTCATGTGGCTTTTGTTGCTCCCAGAAGTCGTTGTGTACATGGTGCTGGGGTTTGAACCCATGTTCTCATGCATGCCAGGCAAGTGCCGCAACTGCTCCAACCCAAGATGGATCATCTTGACTAGGTTAAATAGTTATGTTTGTGAAAGTGACTAAGGACAAATAGAATACAGTGAATCAGATCCAATTCTCAAATACATTCATCTGACTCATATCTAAGAAACCAGAGTCATGCACCCATCTAATGATGCAATTTAACTCAGATGGGGGGTGGGTGGAGAGTGGGTGGGGAGACTCACGTTCTGGAGATGAGACAAGAATGGCGAAAGTATGCTGTTAAAACTGGGTGATGGGTACATGAGGGTTTCATTGTACTATTCTATTTACTTCATATATATTTAAAATTTTCCACAATTAGTGAAGCAAGTTGTTAACCAATTTTGCAAAAG
>PVKS010027758.1:0-27139 GCA_004027875.1 Aplodontia rufa
AAACATGGAACCATGGGGAATCCAAGGGGGGAAACCATGAAATGGCATCAGCCTTGGCTTACTATGTGAATATATATTTGTTCTTGATTGTTTGATAATGATTCCCCCTTAATTGTAAGTCCATATTCAACAAATAAAAAAAAGAAATTTAGTTATTGTATAATCAAAAATGCATAAAGTAACAATATGATATGCATATATTCTTAAATCAGAATTATCCCTAGATCCCTCCCTATTCTCCCTCCCTTTCCCCTCCCCCACCTGTCCACTCCCCCTCCTTCCTGATCCCATCTTTCTATATTTTAATAGCAGAACAGAGAGCATACCAAATATTAACAGTCTCAAGATTAAGACATTTGTATTTTAAATAACAAATCTTAAAAAAAATGCTTACTTTAGTAATTTGAATTTTAAAATCTTAGCTTAAAACGTAGTCTATGTTTTCAATAGTAAGGGCATTTTAGACTTAAGAAAAACATGTTTTTATATATAACAGGGTTATAATTATGTGGCAAAATATCAAACATCTTGATATTTTAACTGGAAATTTAGAATGTTATGGTTAAGAGCAATTTTTGCCCATTTTGTCTTTCTACATTATTCAGACTTTCTACAATGAACAAGTATTGTCATTCTAGAGAAGGAAATATAGCACTTTGCTTCATGTAAAAGCAAAAGATGATTATGAGATTACTAGACTAACAGAAATAACATGCAAAAATACTATTTTGGGATGGAGTTGATTTATTTCATTTGAGATGGCGTTCACATATCTAAGGTGGTTTATTGGACAGAAGAAATGGTAGGACAAAGATCCATGGTAGATTTGGAAGTCATAAATCTTAAGTGATAGTGAATCCATGAGTTTGCCTTAGAAAATGTGTTAGTAACAATAGCCAGTGCTAAGAAATAAGTACTTGGCTGTGTTCTAAGCTCTTTTCTTAGCATTTCACATTTAACTCATTTATTCCCCTAATGACCATGAAAGGGTATTTTTGTTTTGTTGTTGTTGTTTTGTTGGGGTTTTTTTTTTCCTTAAGAGAGAGAGAGAAAGAGAGAAAGTTCATTTTTTTTTCATCTGGTTTTTGTTTTTCCTTTGTACATGCAGTGCTGGGATTGAACCTGGAACCTCACACAGATCAGGCACTCTACCATGGAGCCACCC
Organism: Aplodontia rufa; assembly: GCA_004027875.1. NCBI lineage: Eukaryota > Metazoa > Chordata > Mammalia > Rodentia > Aplodontiidae > Aplodontia > Aplodontia rufa. The sequence continues at coordinate 1,166 of PVKS010027758.1, forward strand.
ATCCAGCCCTAAGGATACGCTTATTTCTTGGTATCCTCAGTTTCACTACAGATAAGAAAAACCAAGAGAATGAGCAGTTAAGCAACTTGCCCAACCATACCTCTCTAATTAAAGAATGGTACCATTAATCTGTTGAATATACTGAAAAGGAGTGAGCCAACCTTCTTGAGCCAGGCATGGTGGCACATGCTTGTAATCCCAGTGACTCAGGAGACTAGGACATGAGGATCTCGAATTGAAGGCCAGACTCAGCAACTAAATGAGGCCATAAGCCACTTAGCAAGACCCTGTCTCAAAATAAAAAATAAAAAGTGCTAGGCCTGGGGCTCAGTGATTTGAGTGCCCCAGGGATCAATCCCTGGTACCAAAAAAAAAAAAAAAAAAAGGAAAGAGAGAGAACCTACTTGAGAAACTATTTTAAGACTTGGGTTATACCTCCACAGTACAGTGCTTGCCTAGCATGCAAGCACAAGGCCTTGGGTTCCATCCCCAGCTCAAAAAAAAAAAAAAAAAAAGAAGCCAAACATATTTCTGCATTGATTTTCATGTTTTGCTTCATTTTACAAAAGTTTTATTGGTCAAGTAATATGACATTGCCACTAAGGCAATGAAACTTCAATTTTCATTATCTTTCAATAGCACAAGGAAAATTTTGAATTTTGATCGTTACCTTTTTCCAGCTTCACCTAGGTTTAGTTGATAAAACTATATATTTGCAATGTGATGTTTTGATATATGTATACATTGTGAGATGATTATCACAATCAAGATAATAAGCAAGAAAAAGCAAATCATAAAGTATATAACAGGTTGAAAGTATAAATTTCTGCAAATATTCTTATAGCAACAGTTAAGAGTTATCTTAAGAAATTAGTATTTTTGAAGACAAAAACTGAACAAAAAGCATCATTACCATACTGCAGCACTGATAATAGTGAATCACAGGGAAAAAGTGAAGACTTAGTAATGACATGGTCATATAGTAAATGGCCCTTAGAGAAAAGTAACTTGTGCAAATTGTGTCAAGTAGTTACTACCAAAAATTTAACCACTGTAATGTCAAATTCCTAGTGGAAACTCCACATAGTTAAGAAAACTCTGTTCACATATCAAATCTATTTTTAGAAAAGTCTTAATTCTCTGGAGACAAAAAATTAAATTTATTTCTACATATTTTACATGCATGAGTATAGCCTATTTCTGAACAACAAAATATTTATATTCATTATTTTCACCTAATCTTCACAAAAATCCCCTTCGGGGGCACAGTGAAAAACATTAGGAATCTGCAGGTAATTTATTTAAAAGTATGTTGTCTTACACAGCTGGACCAACTCCAAGCATCAACCAATGATAAACATTAGAGTGCATGTTATTACTCCAGAGAGCTAATGACTGAATGAGTTAAAGCACACTGCCAGACCAGAATCTACCTGCTTTTTGTTTTCACAGCGAATGGCAACAATGAGATGATAGTTCCTGTGAAAGCACAACCGTAATTTATTAAAAATAAACTACCTCCTTACCTGTCAAGTTGTTGACTGGTCACTCTTGACCATTTCAAATCAGGATGAAATGTATTAGTAAATAAAAAAGTGCTCTGAGGAGTCAATGCCAAAAAATCCTCAGCCAGAGAGTTTATGCAGTGACTCCAGAAAACCCTTTAAGTCCTCACTTTGAACCTATTTATTCTAGTCATCTCATTCTCTCAATTCTAACAGATTAATTAGAAGCTGCTTTGACAGCTGATGCTGCAGACAGACACAAGTAAGCAAAAAGGTAACAGAATGAAGACTGGTTGGAATTTGACCAATACTGAAGAGTCAATGAACAAAAGAATTTTCCAAGAGTATCAAAGTAATTATCATACTAACAGCCCAAATCATTAAGAAAATTAAACTGCTTTCAGAGAAGTCTGCTCAAGAAGCAGAAAACTACATAATACATTGAGTTTACTGTCAAAACCTCGAGTTATCCTTGGTACTTATAGTAAGCCTCTAGTACCTCTTCTGTTAGATACATATGCATTCAAGAGTTACACATTTATTGATCTATTTCATCCAGAATCGAGCAATTTTTTAATGTTTTCTTTAACATAAAAAAGAACTATTAATTAAAATTCACTAAAATAGTGGTTTGGTTTATAATACAAACCTACTGCAGCATGAAATTGTGATAAGGCATCAGCTAGCTGTCCAGCTGCAAGTAATTTCTTGCCCAATTCAAGATGTTTCTCAACATCTGCATTTACTCCACATTCAGCACCTAAAAATAAATAATCAGTTAATTTTCCATGAACCAAATTTAATTCTCAAAAACAAAAAGTTATCTGGCTCAGTCATCTACTGAGATGAGAAAAGCCACAGAAGCTAAAAGACAACCTAAAGAAAACAATAAAACAGTCACTCATTTATTATAGAGTATGTCCCAAAATAAACCCATATCAACCTACCAGTCAAAAGAATACAGCCAGTGTACAAACCAAAAGAAAAATTGTCTAATACTAGTAGTGAAGATATTTTGAATAAAACTGAACTACTTGATTAAGCTAGAATCTCATCTTAATATTCAAGAACTTACTGATCACCTACAACCCTCCAGGCACTGTTCTAGGCATTTGTGATAAATGTACCTGACATTATGGTGGGAGGAGACAGACATAATTAAAAAGTTAAATTATGTCAGGAGAAAAGCACCATGGAAAAAGTCAAGTGATCAGTGAAAATTAGGAGTGCAGGATGGCAGAGTCATAAAGAGCAAATAAAGGGATCAAAGGTAGGAATCCTTGAGAAGCTGACATTCAAGCAACTTAAGGAAGTAAGGCATGTAGACATCTAGGAAAAAACTTTCCAGGAAGGACCAGGAAGTACAAGGGCCCTATGCCAGAAGTAGTTATGCTCCAGAAATAGCAAGGAGGGCTAAAGGAGTCTACAGCAGAGCCAACAGAAAGGGATATGAGGTCACAATAGTAGGGGTTGATTATGTAGAATTTTGAATTTTACTCTTGGTGAAAAAGAAAAGAAAAAAAGAGCTACACCATTCTGAGTAGAATAACATGATCTGACTGACCAGACCAATAATCAATAATCAACAAATTGCCTCTCAACTCTGATTTCCTCCTTCAGCAGCTGCCCTACAATATGCACTGGAGTTTTTAAGCATTTCTCCTTCTACACTGAACAATGCTATGTTCTGTCAATAAAGGGCACTGAGGAGAATTGCAGGAAGCATAACTCCTGATTCTGCTATCTTCTATCTATCTTTTTATTTCTGGCTCTCGCTGCATGGTACATATGGGGAAAACATCCAGTGGTGCTCTGCCCTGGTCCTATGCCCACAGGCCCAGCCGCTTGGCCCAGGCACACCTCCTAACAAGGACATCACACATTCCAGCTTCACACACCCACAGCAGTGCCCAACCACCCTTGCATGCAAGCCAACCAGCCTTGGCTCCCCTACACCTGAGATAGTTGTTTCCTATCTGCCCAGCTACTGTGGCAGCAACTCAGCAAATTTCACCATTAGCAAACTCGAGCTGCCACTATACCTTATCCAATGAGGTCTGACCCCCAGCCTTGAGGAAGGGGTCCCTCTTCCAAGTTGGCTTTTCCTTGGTTCTCTCTCTCAGCTCTAGAATATCATTTATCACTCTTTGTATCTTTAATTTCTCTCCTATCCTAATAATTCTTCACACTAAGCCTACCCTTTTTCTGTTATTGTATGCTTTGGTGCCTGAATGGACCCAGACTAATGAATACACAATTAGTATTGGCGTTCCTAGGAGACAGACCCACAAAAAGGGGATTTGAGGACCAGGTTGGCAATACCTTGGAGTTTGAGTGCAGCTCTGAGTTCCTTGGGAAATAGAATGTTGGTAGTCCATAGCAAGTACTAGTATCACAATTAAGCTAGCACTTGTGGTTGATTGTAACGAAGCGTTTAGACACATGCCTTAGAAGGCCAAGTATCTGCCACACTTAACCATAATGACAGAAATGGTGAAAATAAGAACTGCAATGAGGTTGATTCTTCTGAACACACTAAAGCACTTAAGAGAAAAATAAATCCCAAGTCCTGCTAAGCCTCTCTTCCTTGTCTAAGGAGACTACCTTTTCACTATCATTCAAAAACCCTAGGACAGGGGCTGGAGCAGTGGCTAGGGAGTTAGGGCACTTACCCGGCATATGCGAGTATGCAAGTTCAAACCCCAGCACCATGTACACAACCAAGGCCACATGAAAAACTAAATAAAAATTCTCTTTCTCTATCTCTCGCTTAAAAAAAACAAAAAAACACGCACACACACACAAACCGTAGGACATCCTTACACAGGGAAGATGGCTTATAAACCATAACCAATCCCAACGTCACTAACCTATAGTGTCAAATCTCAGCAAGGTCTGGGAGACAGATACACACTATGATCCAAAGGATATAGAAAAAGAACTGCAAGTCTTTGCTGATAAACTACAGAATCCCACAGAACATGTATGAGAATGGATCCTAAGGGTGCTGGACCAAGGAAAGTACAATGAAATACTGTATTGGGTCTAACTCACTACAGCAGAGGTCATGACCTGTTTTTGTAAATAAAATTTTACTGGAACACTCATGCTTATTAATGAATAGGTCATATTGTCTATAGCTTCCTTTATGCTACCACAGCAGTTACATAGTTGTGACAAAACCCATGTGGCCCACAAAACCTAAAATATTTATTATCTGATTCCTCACAGAAAAGATTTGCCTATTCCTAAATTAAAGATTCTACATGTAATGTGTTAACACATGGAGCTGGAGATGCCTCTAACAATTTACTTGGTCAGCTAACAGAATTTTGGATTAACTATGATCTACATTTAATAAGGCTGAGATTCCAGAGTTTGCCTAGCATGATAAGAGGGAGGGATCCAAATGCTAAGAAAGACAGGAATGGTGGACTGGATTTATCATTTACCATCTACTGAACAATCTCCCAAGACTCCTTGAACAAAATGGCTATGGTGGCCAAAGACATAGAACCAGCCCAGATGCCCATCAAGAGATGAATAAATGAAGAAAATGTGGTCTATATACACAATAGGAGTCTTACTCAGCCATAAAGAAGAATGAAATTATGGCATTTGCCAGTAAACGGATGAAACCAGACATCATGCTAAGTGAAATAAGTCAGACTCAGAAAACCAAGAATGAATGTTTTCTCTAATATGCTGAAGCTACAGCAAAATAAAGAGAGCATAAAAATATGGGGAAGATCAGTGGAGTAGGAGACCGAGAAAGAACAAGTAAGAGGAAATACAGAATGAATTCAACAAAATCACAGTATATGCATATATAAATAAACCACAAGGAATTTCACCTTTATGTATATGTAGAAAGTATCAATCAAAAATAAATGAGGGGGCTGGAGTGGTGGCTCATCGGTTCTGGCGCTTGCCTGGCAACCATGAGGACCAGGTTCAAACCCCAGCACCACATACACAACTGAGTGTAAGAGCAACTAAGGCCATGTGAAAAACTAAATAAAGTTGTTTCTCTCTTTCTCTGTCTCTCTCACTGTCCCTTGTTCTTAAAAAAAATAAAAAATAAATAAATGAGTGAGGGGGCTGGAGCAGTGGCTCAGTGGTTACAGTGCTTGCCTAGGATGTGCAAGTTACGTGAGTTCAAACCCCAGCACCACGTATACAATGAAGTCTCAGAGCAATGAAAGCCACATGAAAAACTAAATAAAATTGATTTTTTCTCGCTCTCTCACTGTCCCTCTCTAATAAATAAATAAAGCAGGACACGGGTTCAAACCCCAGCACCATGTACACAAGGTATCAGAGCAACAAAAGCCACATGAAAAACTAAATAAAATTGAGTCTCTTTCTCGTTGTTCCTCTCCCTAAAAAATAAACAATGAGGGAAAGGAAGATGAGTAAAGACGGAGAATAGGAGGAGGGGCTGAAATGGAGTAAATCAAATTTTATGCATGTATAATGTTGTCAAAATGAACCTAACTACTATGTACAACTATAATGAACTAATTAAAAAAAAAAGTTGTGCTTAGATGGATTACTCATGAACATTTCATGAGGTAATAAACAATGCTACTAATTATCTAAAATTATTTCCCTGTTGACTATTTTAACAATATGTGCATATGTTAGGCAGTCATAACAAAAACAAGAATCTAAAAGTTAAATGTGTGGGGGTTTTGTTTGTTTCACTACCTTGCTTGATATATATGGAGTAACAGATACTGTACTTCTACTTGCATATTGATTCTAGATTGAACTCACAGTTTTATAACACATGCTCAGGATGACAAAAACCCCATTCAGCACATAGTCTTACTGCCCACTGTCCCTTCCACCTCTCTGTAAAATCTCTCTAGTGTATCTTAGTTCCCTCAGATGGAGCTTTGAGGACCAAAGCCCTCCATGTAATTAGGGCCAGCCCTTGAATAAAACTGATCTCCTTCTCACCAACTTTCATCTCCCAAGTATTGGCTTTCAAGCAGTGAGCATCTGGACCTGGGTTCAGTAATAAATGGAAGTCTGTTTCCAGACTTTATGAAATGATATAGTCATAAAATACTGATATATGACAGACTTCATCATTCCTTTTCCTAGTTTTTCCACTGGAAATTAGGGTAACTAAGAGTTAAAAATGTAACATATGTAATTAAAACTATTATAAATAAGAGAAACAACTGTGAAGTATATTAAGTAATATAAGATATTTTTAGTAAGAATGTTTTAAGGAATGCGGATTTTTTTCCGTAATGGAATAATTTTGTCTAGTTTTGAGGTTATTTAAATGTTTCATAACGAATGATACAAAGTCAAAAACTATGTAGAAAGTAGGCAAGTGCCATAACTGCTGAGCCAACCCACTCCACCCCCATTTTAAGCCTTTTCTCATCCACAGAAAATGAACTATTTCACTTGCATGCACCCCTGAAAGTTTTTGGAGCAAAATAATCCTGAAATGTTGTATGTTCAAGGAAATTCATAGAATGGGCTCTGGCACGTTCAAGTTTTGGATAACCTTAAGGTTCCATTGGTTGGGTAAGAACCTCCAGAACTCTAATAAATCCCTTAGTTCATAAAACTGCTAACTGAAGATCATATACAACAAGAACTACATCGAACTGAATGAATTGGTAAAAACAAATGATAGAGGTTTTCATGACTTTGCTGTTTGATGCCCTGCTTGTTCTTTAATGATTTTTTATATTTAAGGAAATTTTTCTCTCTTTTCTCTCTAGCTATCTAAAGCTTACAAGAAATCTGATATGGTATATTTTTGAAAACAGAATTCCCCCTACTTGATCCCTTAAGAATTCCAATACTGTTAGTGGGTGTTCTAATTTTATGGCAATATAGTATTTGCATAAATTCATTAAGAATCCGTTATTTTAACAGGATTCAATTTAAAGCACTGTTTATACTACCAAAGTTTTGACTAGAATGTCATATTTGAGTATGTGGATAGAATCAAGTATGAACAATTTTAAGGAACTAAGGTTGACTTTATGGAGAGAATAACCCTTGAGGTTTGGGGGAGAATTAGTATGGCACCTGGAACATCTATGGTTCTCATACTTGGTTGCAATACATGTTAGTAAGGAATTTCACATCCTGCCAGGTTTAGGAAACTTAAGATAGTTTGTGGACCTTGAGAAAGAAGAATTCACCCAAATCTATAGTTATTACAGGTTAAGCCTGATGCCAAGTCCTTGGCTTCCTCGTCATGAGAAACTTTTAAAAGCCTAATCTGGGGTTAGAGCAGTGGCTCAGCAGTAGAGTGCATGCCTGGCAAGCATGAGGACCTGGGTTTGAACCCCTGACATAACTGTCAGAAAAACTAAAAAAAATATAAAATTCTCTCTCAATCTTTAAAAATTAAAATAAATAAAAAAATAAAAACCCAATCTCAGTTTCCCTATTTAAAAAAGCATACTTTAAAATTATATGGTCAGGGGGCTAAAGCAGTGGCTCAGCAGTTACAGCATTTGCCCAGCCTGCTCAAGGATGTAGGTTTGAATCCCAGCACCACGTACACAAAAAAATGTTGGAGCAACGAAAGTTAGATGAAAAACTAGCTAAAACTGATTCTTTCTCTCTCATTGTCCCTCTCTTTAAAAAATAAATATGTAGATGGATAAAATTATATGGTCGCTAGGCACAGTGGTGCACATCTATAATCCCACAAGCTCAGGAGGCTGAGGCAGGAAGATCATAAGTTTAAAACTTTTAGGGTCAGCAACTTTGCGAGACTCTAAGCAATTTAGAAAGACCCTGTCTCAAAAAAAAAAAAAAAAGTACATGGTCAATCGTTGTTATTGCTGCTCTTATGTAAAATAATCAAGCCAAGTTTGAGACTACACATATTTTTGCAAGCAAATTAGTACTACTGTGATTATCTTCACAGAAATGAGGGTGACTATAGAGAAAAAAATTATGCTTCAGCATAAAAATATCACATTCCCATTATTAGATTCTAGTTCTGTTCTTTGAGGTTTTGTTATTCTACCAATAAACTGGACTGAACTCAAATTTTTCCAAGTTTGCTGCAATATTTGGCTATGATAAGCAAACTAGCATTTCGAATTTCTTACACCTTCCTGACTTGGAATCACTAAGATGAAAATCTAAAGCCCTGCAAGCTAAAGCTGAATGTTCTAACATAAACTTCAAAAGCATCACCATAAAAGCTCATGTCTGGACAACCTTCGTATATGCTGCCCTCAAAGTCACTCAGACATACTCTCATTTTCATAGAAATGCTTCTTCAGTAGCCTATGGGAAAAGATACCAATTCTGTTCTAGTCATCTGGCCCTTTTCTGAGTCTCATGCACAAGGTTCCCATGTACACATGGGCACATAATTTTCCCCCTATTACACTGTCTTTTGTCAATTTAATTTATAACCCAATCAAAGAACACACAAGGGTAGATGAAAGTCATTTTTTTCCCTCCCCAAAACAGGGAAAGGGGAAAACTTACCGTAGCAGCCCCCAAAACTTAGGGTTAATCAGAGCCTTGTTTGAGGCAACAATCTGAAAACATCTGGCTAATGTTAGTAACATCTGGAGAAATTAGCTAGGGGGGTTTCAGTGGGCTGGGAATGCATTATCATTTGTCTCATTTATATAATGATGGGAGGGGCTGGAGCAGTGGCTTGGTGGCATTCTCCCAGCATGCAAGAGGACACGGGCTCGAATCCCAGCACCACGTACACAAGGAAGTGTTGGAACAATGAAAGCCACATGAAAAACTAAATAAAATTGATTTTTTTCTCTCTCTCACTGTCCCTTTCTCTTTAAAAAAAAAAAAAAAAAAAATGAGGGTAGTTAAGTTCATTCTCTCTCTGCTGCTGCAAAACCCCATTGCAGTGATCCTTAGATCTTTCTGTGGCTACCCTTGAATAAAGTCTGCTTAACCATCTTTATAAATAAAAACAAAATAATGAGGATATAGTTTGCAATTCTGAGAAAATTCAATGTAACAGAGATTTGGAAATTGCTCATATTCAGCTAACAGTGGTCCACACCTCTAAAGATCCCTATTACTCAGGAGACTAAGACAGGAAGATTGCAAGTTCAAGGCCAGATTGGCTAATTTAGTGAGACTCTGTCTCAAAATAAAATTTAAAATGGACTAGGGATATATGTAGCTAAATGGTAGTGCTCTTGCCTAGGAATGTGTGAGGAACTGGGTTCAATCCCTAGAAACAGAGAAAAAAATAAATATAGGGAGGTTCACCACCTATAGTTCCATCCAAATCCTGACTATATACAAATATACAACCTTTTTTCATTTTTTTTTTTTTCTTTTTTCTTTTTGGTACTAGGAATTGAACCCAGGAGTACTCTACCATTGAGTCCTTTTTATTTTTTTATTCTGAAACAGAGTCCTACTAAATTGCCAAGGCTGGCCTAGACCTGTGAATCTCCTGTGTCAGCCTCCAAAGTTGCTGTGACTACAAGTCATACACAAGTGTAATCTACTTTACACGCTAAATAGAATTGTCCTCCAGAACGAGAGAAAGATGCAAGCTGAGCTGCGCTTGCACAGACCTTATCTCACGCAGCAATCTTATCCATATCCAGGACAAGCCCCCATCTGATGCCAGTTTGTTGGATGTTGGGTTCGTGTCCTCTCGGAGTCAAAGACTGAAACCAAGGGACACCAAGGCAAGCATAGTAGACAGACTTTATTTTAAGAAAAGCACAGGGAAAAGAGCAGACTTCCCCACAGTGGGGAAGGGGACAGAGCTGAATAGACAGCTGATTTGCCCTTTTTATAGGAAGTATTCATCGAGGATAATCATTGTTTTGTAATTTCCTTTTAAAATCAATAGGTACTGAAAACTAAATATATGGTGCTGAAACAGTGACTGAAGTGGTGGCTCAGCAGTTAAAACACATGCCTGGCATGCACAAGGACCTGGGTTCCAACCCCAATGAGACAGGGGGAAAAGTTAGGCAGTCAGAGTAATTAGAATGCTCAAGTCAATCAAGGGAAAACCAGGTTTTTCCTTTAAGATCAATTTGACATCCCCCAATGCTAATGAGAAGGGTCAGGCAAGGTGGTTTCAAATGTACACATTCCCTTCTGCTAAGCCAGCCACCACATTCTTTCTACTGATGCCTGAGGCCACAAACCCAAGGCTGGACCCAACCAGAATTTCTCACCCCCACATCCTAAGTTTGGGGGAAGGGAGAGGATGACCAATTGAAGGGTGAACTTCCTATAAAAAGGGCAAACCTAGCTGCCTATTCAGCTCTGTCCTCCCACTCTGGGGGAAGTGCTCTTTTCCCTGTGCTTTTCTTAAAATAAAGTCTGTCTACTACACTTGCTTTGGTGTCCCTCAGTTTCATTCTCTGACTCTGACAGGACACAAACACAACATCCACCATACCGGCATCATCAACACCACGTACACAACTGAATGTCAGAGAAATGAAGGCCAGATAAAAACATAAAATTGATTCTTTCTCTCTCCCTCCATTCAATTAAAAAAAAAAAAAAACTAAGTATATGTGTTGTGACCTCCTAACCTAAAGAGTATAACTTGCGAAGGCTTTAGGTCCACAAGATCCAGGAGAGAACAGAATTTTTGCTACCTGGACCAATGCTGCAGCATTTATTAAAACTGTTTTCCTGAAAGCTTCTCCAGTGTCTGAGCCTCCTTTGTCCCATTTCAGAATGATCCAGCATTTAGGTTCCAAATTAGAACACTAACCTGGATGCCTGTGTGCCCTCAGGGAGAAAACTCTTTGAAACTCCATGAAAATTTCAAACATTCTCCTATTAAATTTTCTCAAAGGGATAACGGAATCAATATACTGAATAGAGGATTCCTTGAAAAGGAAAGAAAGTTGGGCATAATATAAACTCTTAGTCAAAAGAAAAAAAAAAAGGAAAATGCCTTCCTTATCCATTAATGAAAATATTCAACAGGAAAGATATAACGGGGGAAAAAAATTAAAACCTACTATATGCTGGATACTTCTGAATGAGAAAGGTCATTGGTCAACAATACAAATGACAGGCCCCATTCAGGTCTTGTTCAAATGCAGAAAAAACACCTGGAAGCTAACCTGGTAGAAATATAAAGAGCACCATCAAGGCATGTCTCAAATGTAAAAGACCTTAAGGCTCACCTGTGGGAATGCCTCCAGCCTTTGTTTCCAAAGAGGTGGGGAAAATGGAAAATTGAATTGAATATGGGGGTGAACCCAAGGGGAGTTACAGGAAGCACTGAAACTCAAAGGCAATAGTCTTTTCAATACTTTTTCAATGCCTGTTTAACAGAGATGTTGCTCCATGCTCCATCCAGAACCATGAGGGCTCCTAAATGAACACACCAATAAATCCTTTCACTCTTCTCCTCAGTAACTCTCTGTGGATTTTATTCTTTGTGACACAAGAACCCAGAAGGAAATTGGCAAAGCGGGGAATCTACTCTCAACTCAACTGCTTCACTTCTGTATCTATGCTAAATTAAGTTCACTTAATTTTTCCAACCCTAGAAAGCAAACATCTTTCATATTTTTCTAACTAAGGAAACAGGCTCAAAGAAATTACCCATTCTGCCCAAGGATTCACAATTGTCACAGGTGAAGAGATGTCTCTGGAAAAAGGTCCAAGGAGTTCCCTGAAGAGAGAGAGAGACCTCAACTCAGGACCTGGGGGATCCTTAGAATGCATAATGGAAAAGAATTTCAGCATGAGCCAGCCCAGAGGCACAGATAAAGGTTTATTTAGGAAAAGTAGATACACATTTAAGGGAGAATACAGGCTGACTCCAGAAAAAGAAGCAACAGCCAATATTTATATTAATATTATACTGGACCCCCAGTCTAGGGGCTGGACTGGAGGTGGACACAGGACAGAGTTACACAATTTTGCACCAATTCTCCTGTGCCTGCATATTCCCAGTTTACAAGGGTAGCCAAAGACACAGTCCAAAGGCATATTGCTCAATATTTACAGCTGTGCCTTTTCACATCTCAATAGCTTGAGGGTGTTTCCCTCAAAATTCAATATTTTTATCCTAAATCCCTATCTCACAATGGTTATTCAAGATTCACTTCCAAAGAATGTTTTCTTTTCAGACCATTCATAACCCTTTTCCCCAAGTAAACCATGGTTCACTCACTCACTCCACTCATTATTTAGCCATAACCATTTCTAGTTTCACAAGCTGAGCCTAAGTCTAAGGGAGTTGAGATCATATTTATAAAGTTCTCTCAATTGCTATGTCAAGACATGTCACTCTCTCACCCCAGATGTCAAGTTACTCTTCGATTTAAATTGTATTGTCTTCTAGGATTAAAAGACGTACTAACAATTTCTCTGTCCCTTCGAAAAACTCTGATCTTTTACTATGTTACAATTTTATACAATTTACACTCAATTGTATAAGTAAATACCACTTACCCTAACCACCCAGAGAAAATTATTATTTTTTTGGCACACTTTGATCACATTTCCATAGAACTTGCCACAGTCTAAGAGCTGGATGCGAAAACTCCCTTTTTTCTCCTGAGATGTTCCCAACTCTTATCCTACCTTCCTCCAAATACAGTGCCTGTGCTGCTGCCAAAGTAACCCTTCCAAAACGCATTCTCGCTAAAAATTCTGCGGTACTTTCATACTGCTGACTAGATTCAATCTAAATCCCTTCAGATTTAAAAGCAAGAAGCTGGGGCTGGAGGGGTAGCTCAGCAGTTACAGTGCTTGCCTGGCATATGCAAGTATGCAAGTTCAAACCTCAGCACCAAGTACACAACAAAGTGTTGGAGCAACGAAGGCCACATGAAAAATTAAATAAAAATTCCTTCTTTCTCTCTCTCTCTCACACACACTATCCCTCTCTCTTTAAATAAATAAAAGCAGCAGCTTTATGTGGGTCCACGCTCATCATCACTTGTTCCTCCATTGCTTACTTATACTCCTATAAGTAAATGAACTGGTTGTACTTCCTGGAGCATACTATGTTCTCATGTCTCATGCTTTTACATTTGCTGTTCCATGAAATGCCCTTCTCCACATGCCCACTTGGAAAATTCCTATTCATCTATGAAGATTCTGCACTCAAATGCTGACTCCTTTGGGAAACCTCCCCTATGTACTTTGGGGAAGTGAACAGAAGGATGGGTTCTTCAATACACCTACTGTATTTTACATCCCCACACTCACAAAAGCATGTCTTCACTTTGGAATACCACTGTCTCAAAATATTGCTTTTCACAGTTTGCCTGTCTCTTAATAACCCGGACATTCACCTCCACCAAAACGGAATAAAATCAAGTTTGAAAGTAGAAACTGACATTTTTTCCTTGAATGTCACCTAGTTCAATAGTTTACATATATTGGACACTCAGTATCTTTATATGAATTACTTAAATATATTACAACTTTAAATACAGTGGGCACTCAATATATGTTACATGAATCACTTACATATCTTACAATTCCTCAGAATAATAGAATCTAACATATTTAACAATCATCAAACTGACCAACGTCATAAAGATTCCAATATTGGGGGAAAAAAATTATAGATTGTTGTTTTTGCAATGTATCAGTTCTCTTATGCCACAGATAACTTTTATTGGTTTGCAATATAGTCTAAGAGCATTGTTTTCTAAGATAAGTCAATCAAGCATCATGCCACTTCCTAATCTGCATTAGAAATACATTTCTCTGGGCTGGAGATAAAACAGTGGTAGAGCTCTTACCTACCTCAGGTGAGGCCTAGCTTCAACTACCAGTATGGCAAAGGGTACATTTCTCCTTAGACAAGCATCAGTTACATGTCAACAAAGGAAACAGAACAGGTAGGAAGAAAGGGGGGTACAGTTAACCATGTCATTCACTGAAGTTAGTATTGGAATCTGTTATATTATGGCATGCAGAAAAATGATTTTAAGAAACTTAAAGGTGGAGGGTTAAAAGAATTACGGGGTAAGAGGCACATGAAGACAAGTGGAATCTAGCTACAGAAAAAGCAAGCAGGCAGGAAATTCAGTACCTTAGTAATTCCAGTCAAGAATAAGTTTCAATAAAAACATACTAAGCTGAAGACCTTAGACCTTGCAAGTTCTCTCTCTCCAATCACACTGACCTAAACAGTGGTTTAGTCTATACAGTCAAACTAAAGAAACAAAGGGCAAGTTGCATAATATTTTAATGTCTGCACCAAAATCTTCCTAAGTGAATTAAGAAAATAAAATATATTGTAAACAGCTATCTTAGTCTGTTCAGGTTACTATAACAAAATATCTTACAATGAGTAATTTATAAACAAAGCAAATTTATTATTCACAGCTCTGGAGGCCAGGAAGTCCAAGATCAAGGCATCAGTAGAATTCATGTCTGATGAAGGATAGTTCTCTGCTTCCCAGATGGCATCTTGTTGCTTCATTCTCACAGATCAGTAGGGGGCTTGAAGGTGAAGTTCTCATTACTAAAGCACTTCCCAATGGCCCCAGCCCTAATTACTAGCACACAGAGTGTTAGATTCCAATTACATGAAGTTGTGAGGGTTGGGGGGAACACCAACAATTGAAACAGCACCAGGTTCACACAATTTCAATGGATATTATCTGTCTGCTTCAATTAACTGAAAGCGTAAATATCCTAATAGGATTCCTTGCTAAAGGAATTTAAGCTTGGAAAATAAATTCATGCCAAAAAAAAAGTATGCTCAATTTCACTCAGCCATTTAAAAAGTACTTTATATTTACTTCATGCAAACATGTTTTAGGTACACAGCCTTTTCCATAAAATTTACATTCTAAAGGGAACAGGCTGACAAGAAAAACAAGTAATTCAGATAGATTTTTATGAAGAAAATACAAGTGAGTTAAGGGACAATATTAACTGGAAAGACTGCTTTTTACATACCAGGTCAGGAAGGCCTCTATGAAATTGAATGTTCATCTGAAGATCTCAGAGAAAAACAGCTTTCCAGACTGCAGCAACAGCAAGAATAGACACTCGGTGAGAAATGTATCTGATATTTATAAAACAAGTAGATGCAATGGGAATGTGGTGACAGAAAGGAAGGTTACAATGGAAAAAGACTGGAGAAGTAAATAGGAGTCAGATATGTAGGGCTTTCCAAGTACTGGCAAAACAATGTCAGGAAAAGAACAGATAAAAAAGAACAGAGACTACCAACAATTCAAGAGAAGCAAAAAAATATAGTTCAGTAACTTCGAGGACAATCGACATCAGAGAATCGTCTAAGAAGGAAACGCTACAGCATGTTGGATTGCTAATGGCAATGTCCAGTAGAGGGGAAGAAAGTGTTAACACAGGAGAGAAATGACTTGCTATCATTTGAATATCCCCTAAAATTCATGCGTTAAAACTTAATCCATGGGGCTGGAGCAGTGGCTCAGCAGTTACAGTGCCTGCCTGGCATGCACGAGGACCGGGTTTGAACCCCAGCACCACGTACACAACCAAATGTCTAAGCAACAAAAACCACATTAAAGACCAAATAAAAATGATTTTTTTTCCTCACTGTCCCTTTCTCTTTAAAAAAAAAAAAAATGATTCAGATATGAGAACCAAGCCCTTATGAATGGATTAGTGACTTATAAAAGGCTGGAGAGAACAACCTGGTCCTTTTGGCCCTTCTGGCTTCTGCCACATGGGGCCATAACATTTGCTTCTTCGGCCATGTGAGGATACAAGAGGGCCTCACCAGACATTAAGTGATCTTGGATTTCCTAGCCAAGAAAGAAACAACTTACGGTCAAAGACACTAAAGTTCAAGCCAGGTAGACCCAAACAAGCTGAGAGGTGTATCTAAATTTAGAAATTTGTTTGTTTTGCTTTATTTTTTGGTACCAGAGACTGAACCCAGAGGTGCTTAACCACTGAACCACATCCCCAGCCCGTTTTACTTAATTTTATTTATTTATATATATTGTTTTGAGACAGGGTCTCCCTAAGTTGCTGAGGCTGGCTTTGAACCTGTGCTCCTCCTGCCTCAGTCTCCCAAGCCACTAGGATTATAATGTGCACCACCATGCAGGACAAAAATAAATTTTTATTGTTTATAAATTACTCAGTCTAAGGCATTTTGTTACAACTGCACAAAATAGAATAAGACATAACCATGACAGCAATATTTTCAGGATTTAAGGGCATAAATTTGGAAATAAGATTTAGCCAGGAATACAAACACTTAATGCATTTTAATATGAGAAACGGAAGTGAAGAGGGTACTGATGTAGCTAAGCTGGTGAATTTCATGGGAGAAAGTAGTCCATATATATGGCTTTCATTTTCTCAACCAAGACAGTCTGAAGGAAAAAGAGAAGAGAGAGAGTTTTAAATTGGAATTTAAAGAAAAAGGTTTAAAATACTGACTTTGAAGAATAGACATACAAAAAAAAAATAGTCATACCAAGGAATTGTAGGAAAATGAGCAGTATTTAGAGTACATTTGAGACTGAGATTGTATGCTTAAAATGAGTCTAATGGGAAAGTTGTTTTGTTCCCTCTATGTTCAGAGCTGAATACAACAAATTGGCCAAGTTGGATTGAATCAGTTTTGGGACTTGCCAGGTGAGCAAAGTCAAACAATAAATTAAGGGCAGGTAAATTAAAGGGTATTTGCAATAAAGTGACTACAATGATGACCTACTTAATGCAAACTAAGGAAGGAGGTAAAGAGGACATGGCTGCTCCAAAATTCATGCTTCATAAGTGTATACACTAAAGCAAAACCATTAACTATACCTCACAATAGTGCAATATATAGTGTAAACATTTGCTGACTAGTGAACATTTTCTATATTTCAGAACTCCAAGTGACTGAATCAAACTATTTTTAAAGAAGTTGATTTTTAAAGATAAGAAAAGTAAATTTGTTGGGGTCTGACCTTCTCTCCATTTCATCAGCTGCCCTATTTCCATAAGTTCCTTCAGGAAGGGCTGCTAGTTTGTGCTTTGTTAAGCTTACTAATTGTTATGCAAAAAGAAGATTAGGATGGGTTGGAATGTGCTAACCACAGGCTGTTCCCCAGTTGTGTGTCTATACTGGAAATCTGCATAACCTCTGGCAACTCTCTTAGAAGGATTATTGATTCCTTGGCTTCTCCCCTCCCTATAAAAACCTGTGTGCCTTGATAATAATCGGATTCTGAGCTGATCAGCTGCATGTGGTTGCCTCGTTTCCCCGGCTGGGAGGGAAGGGGTCCCCGGACGAGGGGGGACCCGGGTTCCAGCCTTCCGCACTCAATTCCTGATTCGGTTCCTGGGGGATAATCCAGTGGATTGTCCCACCGGCACCTCAGGGACGGACAGATGTGGGTAGCAACATAAATTTACGGTTGAAATGTTTAAGTTCTAAAGAGTAGGGGACTGGGAGCTAGAGAGGTGGCTCAGTGGTAGGGCCTTTGCCTGGCATGCACAAGGACCTGGGTTCAGACCCCAGCACCACAAACACAACTTCAGTGTCAGAAAAACAAAATCCAGATGAAAAAATAAAATTTATTCTCTCTCTCTATAAAAAAAAACAAGTGACTGGGTTCTCATATTATCATATAAGCAAAAATTACTGATTAATCAAAGGAAGATCATGACAATAGATTAAACTTAACAATTAACTTCACATGGGAAAATAAAACCTAATTACTACAGAGCATCTCATCTCAGAATTACTCCTATACCACAGAATGAAAACTACTGCACTTCCACACACTCTCAGCAAATCCCAACTAGTCAGATAAAATGGAACTTTGACACTACTTCTAACTACGGAATTTAAAATAATTCTAGAAATTATCTGACCATCTACTAGAATAGTTTGTATAAATTGCTTTAAGTCATTTATTTTCACTAATTTACTGTTTCTATATTTATTGTCAAGGAAATCCCCAAAAAAGATAATACATACTTTTAGTAGGTTAGGATTAAATAAAAACTATCACCATCTTTTATACATACAGATTTTCAACTATTCTTTTCACTATGACCAGAATACATGGCTTAATCAGCTCAATTCAGAAAAATATATAAAAACAGATCCAGACAACATGAAAAAGAGCTCTGACAATAGAAAAAAAGATTTGGTTTTCAGTCTATGTTTCTACTCAAGTCACTAAATAGAATAAGCCATTAGCAAAGAACTGAAATGCCTTCCTTATCTGTAATATGAGAATACTAAAGTAGATAATACTAAAGTTTCTTTTTACTCCAAAAATTTTATTTCTAATCTAGTGCTTTGGCCTTTCAAAGTCTTGGAGAAAGGGGATGCTAAGAGTCCATCTTCCAATTCTTGATACATCCTTTCCTTCTACGGATTACAGTTAACAGAAAAGTCTAGAAAAAACCAAAGGCAAAGATTTTTAAATCAGAAAAAAAAAATAAGCTATTTAAGGTAATTCCTGGTAACATGAGATCTCCATAGGATGAAACTCTGTTTCAAATCCACTCTTCTCTCACCTTTCTGCTTTATTTTTCCTCTCTCCAAGCCTCAGGCCTAGCAGTAGCACCATCTGACCTGCATTCCTCCCTCAAACCTGAGATTAGGGAACCCAGACACAGAACTTACTTGGAAAGATATTAGCTAATAGTGTGCTAATTCAAATCAGAGGATTTATTTGTTTATCTTTATATCCCTATCACCAATTCTAGGGTCTAATGCATAGCAGATCCCTAATGTAATTTCTTCTGCGTAAATTTATTAAACCAGTGGCTGTCAAAGTGTGGTCACCTGGGATCTTCTTAGAAACACAAAATTTCAGGCCCATCAAGACTTACTGTACCAGAAACACTGGAACTGGTACCCAGAACTTTGTGCTTTTAAAGGAGATGTGATATTCTGGCATATACTCCAAGTTTTGAAAATCACTGTATTAAACTTTTCAGGAAACCACCTTCCTGTTAATTACTGCTGGTGGCTAACAAAAAAAAACAAAAAAAAAATTAAGAAGCTTATATTTCTCAGCTGCCACTATTTAAAAATGCTTGAACCAACCAATGCTTGATATTGTCAACAATTTATCTCCAGTTTGCCTACAAGATGAACTTTAATGGAGCTCTTAGAGCCTCAGGTTCCCCCAACAGTAAGGTACAAATGTACCTCAATGAATAAGAGGTCAGAGAAACGTTCCTTTCCTTTCTTCTCTATTGCCTATACCAAGTCCATGCTACTTTACACAGGCAATGTTTCTAAAAATGAGAGCACTCTGGCACTCTTCTGAAAAATATCACCAATACTTCCTCCACAGAGAGGCTCCCTAAAGAGGTTTTCTTATGGAAAATGAAATGCTAAAAGACTTGCAGACTCACACAAACAAATACTTTTTTAAAAATGGTCCACAAGCTACTGGAAAACGTAAATCATACAAAAGTATGCACCTCTACAACTCTGAAAAGTAAATACACAATAGGCCGCTTTCTCTGAGGTGTCCAAAAAAATCATTGATAATTCGACATAAAAAATATGGAAATGCAGGAGAAACTGAAATATATAACCCACGTTAAAGCAGTCCTTCAAATTCCAGTTCCCTAGATATTCTGGTGCAGCCTCACTGTCATACTCCTTGTCACTTTACATATTCTTGTTTGGGGTTCAAAAATACATATATATACATATACATATATATATAGTGATCAGCCAAACACAAGCAAGAAAACAAACAAAAAACACTACCATGAATGAGACCTAAAAACTGAGTAGTATTACTTAAAAAGAAAAAAAGTTGACAATTTTGAGAGGATTTCTCCATAAACAATCTCCAACTTCAGTTCCTCACTCCCTCTGAACGGAATATTCAGATGTTTAATTTGACCTCCTTGACAACTGTAACTTTTTATTGGGATGAGAACAGGTCGGTGCATGTGGCAGATGTCATTGTACTCCAGCTGGGGGCATCGTTAAATTGGCACTTTGGGCTTTAATTCTCACTGCTCCCCGTTGACACCCAATACGGGACGGCCCTCTGTTTTCGCTATTCTGCTGGGCTAGGCAACATTCCAACTGAAGTGAAATTTAAGCGCTCCTATCGGTCTAAAGGGACCTTTTCTCCGAGAACTCGGAAAAGCCACGCCAGCCTCAAGCCCAAGGACACCACGCTGCTAGGAATAAACCCACCAACTCCGTGCCCTCCCTCCCGGGAGCTCGAATCCCAGCCCCGACTCCGGGTGCTCGCACCTAACAACTTCAGCGCCCCACACGGCGAGTCCCATCGTGATGGTCACTCACTTTTTAAGCAGTCAACGCGGTCCCTTTCGACGTCTCCCAGCCGAACACTGCACCCCACCCCCGCCACCCGGGAACTCCAAAGCGAAAGCAGTCTCCCGTTTTCACCTCCTTCACCGCCTCCTCCCAGCGCCCCTGACCGACGGAGTCCCCGGCGCCACGCGGGGGTCCCCGGCCAGGTCAGGGCCCGCCGGCAGGCGGCTCGCCGCGTCCCAGCACGCTCCCGAAGTCGCAGTCCTGAGCCCCACTCCCAGCCGCGCTGCCCCGGACGCGGGCGGCCCCACGCTTCTCTCCGCGCCCGCTGTCCCGGCCTCGCGGCCCCCAGCTCCCTCACCTCTTCCCCCGGACAAACCCGGAACCGGGCGCCGGCCCCCGCCCAAAGCCCCGCTCGGGCTCGGGCCCAGGCCCGGCCGCGGGCTCCCCCGGCTCCCGCCGCGCCGTCCGGAGATTCGCTGGGGAGCCGCGACGGAGAAGCACCTGGGACCCCCGCCCGTGAGCCCTGGCCCCGGCGGGGCACGGCAGGACTCACCTTCGTACTGCAGGTCCACCAGGACCAGCAGGAAGGGGAACACCGCGCCCAGCCGGCTGGTCACAGAGCCGGGGGCCACCATGTCCGAGGGCGCGGCGGGTGAGGAGCAGGAAGGGTGCGGGGCCCACCAGCCCGCGCCGGCGCCCAGGCAGCAGCAGCTACGCCTGCCGCCCGCGGTCGGCTCTCAGTCAGGCCTCAGCGGCGACTGGCGCCCACCCCAGGAAGGCAGCGGTGGGCGGGGCCTCGGCGACGTTACGCCCCGAGCGCCGCCGCCGTCCAATCGCCTTCCAGCAGGCGGCTGTCCTACTGGGCTCGCCTGGGTCGTGGTCGGCGCTGATAGGCTGCGGAGGCGGCCGCCCCGCCCCGGCTCTGATAGGGTAACGTGGAAGCACGAGACGAGGCTGCGTCCTTCGGTGGTGGAACTGTCAGCCTGCCCCAAACCGCTGCGGCCGGCGGGAGAGACGGCCCGGGAGTCTGGGCTGCGGCCCCCGAGTCCGCATGCGCGGGCCCGGAGAGCGCTTTTGGACCGGTCCCCGGCTTGGCTGGCGGGGCGGAGGACTTGAGCAATCCGAGGTTTTCCGGTGTGTTGGCCAGGAAGGTGCAACTGCCGCGTCCGGACCGGGAATTCCAAACGTGGTCCCAGGAAGACTGCTCCGAGACTCGCGGCACCTAGAATTGAGGTCTTGGAAACGACACCGCCTCCCTGAGCGTCTCAGAACAGACTCAGAACAGTCTCAGAACAGATAAGAAGGAGTCAGGAGAATGCGGTTCCATAAGCAGAGGTTCTCACCGAGCTTGCGTTTCAGAGGCACCCAGAGAGAAATACACAAAGGACCTAAGGCAGGTGAGTGATAATGGCTTGGAAACTTGGGAAAGCCTCCCTCAACTGCCCAGCAAACCATCGTGTCCAGGAAAAGCAGCAATGTGGAAGATTCTGTGATGAAAAGAACAGTGACAGTGAGGGCTGCAGAGGGCCAGGGGCGCCTGAGAGTGCTGCCAACGTCACCTGTAAGGAAAAAAGAGACCTGTCAGAACGGTTGCTGCATTTCTTGCTCACTGGAGGAAACTCAAAAGAGGTGGGAACTTGAGCAAGATCAATCTCAAGTTTTCCAGTTTGGAATTAAGCTTGTTCGTGGCCATTTCCTCTGGCCTGCGATGTTTTCCGCAGACTAAAACAAAGTTTTGTGTCAATCGCTGCTAAGTGCATGCTTGCTACTTTAGCCCTAAGTCTCTTTTTGCTACTGCAGTGTTACTTCATACCATAGAAGAACCCACGAATTAAATATGGGATAGTGAATTTATGATTTCCAGAAGATACACTAAGAGGACGAAAGTAGAAAGGTTTCTATATCAAAGGAAGCTGATGTGAAGGAAATGGTTTGATGGGGAAAAAAATCCAACTGAGCCCCTGATTAGTTGTAAAAGTGGCATAATTTACTGTAAAAAGCCAGGAAATGCCGTAACTATGGTTTAAATTAGCCTCATCTGTAAAGTGGATATGATCCTGGATGCCTCAAAGGCTTATTTTGAGGTTTCATGAAGTAGGTAAAGGCTCCAGTGAATCTTAGTGTTATACGAATGTCACTCATTATTCTAACAAGACCAGAGTCATGAAGCGGCTCCTTCAGGAATTCCTGGGGGATTTTTTTTACTTGGTTCACTTTTTACTTGATTTCACAAGGCAGTGTGAGTGAAAAATAGAGATTATTTCAATGCCCACAGGCATGCTAGTAAAGATAAACAAATGAGGTACTTTTGCTGAGGAAGCCAACAAAATGCTGAAAATAGTGAGAAAAGAATTTTGCAAACTCAATACTCCTGGGCTATGAACAATCCCCAGAATGCTATCAGTGATTCTGGTCTTAAGGAAAAAGCTGAAGAAGTCTGAAAGAGAGAAATTAAAAATTATTATGGAGATGACGATAGACTGTGATATAGGAAATAAAAATAGCAGGGGTCTTCAATGTTGAGTGATTTAAACATTTATTGATTAATTACATGTTGTCATCATATTAGAATTACACTTTACAAAGTATCCCTTGAAAAATAAGACATTAAAATAAATAAGGAAGCATTACTTTAAACAATTAAGTTTACAAAACTAAAGTTATGTGTAAAACAATTGGAAGTGTCTCCACCAATGTTCATTGGGCATCATCCATCTGTTTACTCTTGCCAATAAAACCAAGAACCAAAGTCATCCAGGGATTGTAGAAAAAATTACTCTAAATATTGTTTGCATTTACATATTCAGCCTTTTAAAAAATACACATTAAATTTCTACTACCTATTAATATAGCAAAAGATTTAAAACAGTAGTAGCATATAAGATAAATTATGTATAAAATAAAATATGATTTTTAAAGGTCAACCTTTGTTTATTGACCAGATTGATGTTTATTAAAAAACAATGCTGTGTTTTCTTATTTTACATGAACTTGATAATATAATATTGTATTTTTTATACAGTGGGGAAATTTTAAAATGGTACTAAATTTCTAAACTAAGTGATATAATGATTGCTGCCCTTAAAAGGGTTCAATCATAAAATTTCTATAATAAGCAGTTTGAATCTCGGTGGGACGAAGGCGTAGGTTGGGGGTCTCGCTGTGCGTCTGACTAGCCTTTTCTCTGCCTTGCTTGTCTGAGCTTCAGCAGAATTTGAGATGGCTGGTGGTAAGGCTGGGAAGGACTCCGGAAAGGCCAAGACAAAGGCGGTTTCCTGCTCGCAGAGAGCCAGCTTGCAGTTCCCTGTGGGCCGTATTCATCGTCACTTGAAATCTAGGACAACCTGCCATGGACATGTGGGCACGACTGCCGCTGTGTATAGCGCAGCCATCCTGGAGTACCTCACCGCAGAGGTACTTGAATTGCCAGGAAATGCATCAAAAGACTTAAAAGTAAAGTGTATTACCCCTCGTCACTTGCAACTTGGTATTCATGGAGATGAAGAATTGGACTCTGATAAAGGCAACAATTGCTGGTAGTGGTGTCATCCCACATATCCACAAATCTCTGATTGGGAAGAAAGGACAACAGAATACTGTCTAAAGGATGCCTGGATTCCTTATTATCTCAAGACTCTATACTCTTTAACAGCTGTTCAGTGTTGGTGATTCCAGTGGACTGTATCTCTGTGAAAAAAAAAACACAATTTTGCCTTTTTGTAATTCTATTTGAGCAAGTTGGAAGTTTAATTAGCTTTCCAACCAACCAAATTTCTGCATTCAAGTCTTAACCATATTTAAGTGTTACTGTGGCTTCAAAGAAGCTATTGATTCTGAAGTAGTGGGTTTTGATTGAGTTGACTGTTTTTAAAAAACTGTTTGGATTTTAATTGTGATGCAGAAGTTATAGTAACAAACATTTGGTTTTGTACAGACATTATTTCCACTCAGGTAGATAAGTTCAATAAAGGTCAGATCAAAAAAAAATTTCTATAATAACACAAGTCATAAGTACTTAATTATTTTCCAGAGCCTTACATCTAAAGGCAAATATAAACAACTGCATTAAATATAAATGCTATAAACACAATAATTAAAAGAAAGGGATTTTAAAATAGATTTTTAAAAATAATGTGAATATAAGCTGTTGGCAAGAAAAGAATGGACCTTTACATTATGGTGAACTGATTTTCAACAAGGATACCAAGATGGTTCAATGGAGAGAAACAATAGTCTTTTCAACAAATGATGCTTGGGCAAATAGATATCCACCTGCAAGAGAATGAAATTGGACCCTTTTCTTACACAATACCCAAAAACTAATTCAAACTGGATCACAGAACTAGATGTGAAACCTAAAACTATAAAACTCTTAGAAGAAAATAGGAGTAAATATTCCTATATAGGTAAAGCCTGCAATACCACCCAAAAATAACAAGCATGTGGGGGGAGTAAAAAGATAGATTTAGAACTTTTGGATTTCAAAGGTTACCATCAAGAAAATGAATAAAATCACAAATGGGGGAAAAACACAAATCATCTATTTGGTCCACTCTATATATAGAACTCTCATAACTCAGGAATAAAAAGTAAACCCAACTCAAAAATGAGTATTTGACTGGACTTTTTTTTTTTAAAAGAGAGGGACAATGAGAGAGAGAATCCATTCTATTTAGTTTTTCATGTAGATTTTGTTGCTCTGATACTTCATTGTGAAAGTGGTACTGATGCCCATGATGTGGATGTTGGGTTCATGTCCTCTCGGAGTCGAAGAATGAAACTGAGGGACACCGAGGCAAGCGTAGTAGATGGATTTTATCATAGAAAGAAAAGCACAGGGAAAAGAGCAGACTTCCCCCAGAGTGGGGAAGGGGACAGAGCCGATGAGGCAGTGAGCTTTGCCCTTTTTATATGACGTGCTCTCCTGGATTGGTCACTGCTTCCTTGTTCCTGTACCTAGGACACAGGTGCGGGGAATTCTGGTCCAGTCTTTGATCCATGCCTTAGGCACCAATAGAAAGAATGTGATTCCTTCCTTAACAGCAGGGAGTGTCTGCTTCTGGGCCTATCTTGTCAGACCCTTATTAGCATTGGGGGATGTCTTTGCCTTCTTAGGAAAGATGACCTCCTTATCAACCCACGTTGCTCTGCCTACACTGAACTGCCTTTTTCTGCCTTAGTACTGGGGTTTGAACCTGCATCCTCACATGTGCCAAGCAAGCACCATAACTGCTGAGCCACCCACCACTCCAGCCATGACTGGACATT
>PVKS010027759.1:0-27160 GCA_004027875.1 Aplodontia rufa
GTCTCAAAATTCTTTTTTCTAGCTTTTGGAATGCATAATACATTCTCATTTTCTATAGTCTCTCTCTGTGCAATAGCACACAAGAACTGCTTATTCCTGTCTGTGACTTCACATCCATCAATCAAGCTTTCCCATTTCTCTTTTCCCCCTACTCTCTGGGTCTTTGACAACCACCATTTTACTCACAACTTTTTTCATTTGTTTGTTTTATTTAAGAAAGAGTAAAAGAGAGAATCAATTTTATTTAGTTTTTCATGTGGTCTTCGTTACTCCTACACTTGATTGTGCACGTGGTGCTGAGGTTCGAAACTGTGTCCTTGAACATGCCAGGAAAGTACCATAACTACTGAGCCACTGCTCCAGCCCCCTCTACTGAAAACTTTTAAGAGAGAGACTTTCTTGGTTTCCACATGTGTATGAGATCATGCAATACATGTCTTTTGGTTCCTGGTATAGTTCATTTTTTAAAAACATGACCTTCAGTTCCATCTATGTTGCTGTAAATGATGGGCTTTCATTCTTTTCTGGCCAAATTGTACTCCATTGTGTGTATATACCACATTATCTCTTCGTCATTTGATATACACTTGGGCTATTTCTATTTCTTTCGTACTGTGAATAATGTTGCAATAAACATGGATGTTCAGATTTCTTCTCAATATAACTTCATTTCATTTGGACATATAACCAGCAGTGGGATTGCTAAATCATACAGCAGTTCAATTTTTAATTTCATGAGAAACCTCTGTACTGTTATCCACAATGGCTAAACTTATCTGTATTCCCACCAATAGAATCTAAGGAGGAGAGCAGCTTAAAATGAAGTTTAGATTTTGATTATCATGTAGGACTAGATATTTTCACTTCTCAAATGTGACAGCTTGGTTGCTTGAAATGACTATTGAAAATTTATTTACTAGTTCCATAGATTTGGTTTGACCAATAGATACAGATTCTGGGAGAATACAGTTGTTTTTTGTTGCATATTCCAATTGCACCTGGCCCTACCCCAGCACTACATTTATGGATTATTCATTATCTGTCAATCTTGATGAATAGATATATATCATATATATTAACCATTTGCTCATAACATGGAATAAATTTCTGCTGTGTGCCAAATAATATGCTAGGCCCTGGAAACATACAACAAAAACAGATACAAATAGAAGGTGAGCAAATAAAATATCAAGATATAAGCATTATCTTGTTATATGTATGTACCTTGCCTATTATAATATAGACATTTGACCTGTCCTTGTTGACTATCAGGGCTTCCTTAGAAAGTAACATGTAAGCTGAAAACCCATTGAAGAGGTAAAAGATGAGACTTTAGGATAAAATTTGTAGAAAATATGGAAAAACTAAAGAAACTAGAGGGGACATGGGACTAGAAAACTACGTGGAAGCTGAACTCCACAGGTCTTCATAGGCTCAGAGAGGGACTTTTCTCCTAAGATATAGAGACACCCACAATGAGCAGCATCACATGAGCCAAATCATTTCCCAACTGAAGTCCCTGCGAGGCCTAGAACTGGAAATAAAATGACGTCCAAATCTTCTTCTTCTTCTTTTATTTTTTTAGAGGTTATATTTCCTGAAGCCTATTTAATTAGCTTAAGGAGATGTTGTCAAATTGCATGGTATTCAAAGATCTTTATAATCTCTTAATTAATTGGGCAAATATGACTCTGTGAATATTGACAATTAAAAATACAATTACCCCTGAGAAGCTAAATCACATTCACACCGACATTTAAAACTAGAAAATTCATATATATATATATACATATATATATATATATATATATATATATATATATATATAAAATCTCACATCCATAAATAAAACTTTCCCCATCTCTCTTCCCCCTATATATGCAACAAAAAAATAAACACGAATGTCTGTAATTGAGGGGAATGCAGTGAAGGTACAAGACCAAAAGTGGATGCAGGGAGAATCCTGAGTATGGAATAGGTTCAAGTTAGAGTGTCATTATGTGGGCTTGTGTGAATAAATATGTAATAATATATAATAACAAATCCCTTCACTATGTAAAACTATGTTGCATGAATAAAAAATTGCAATTACCATTTTTGTGTGATAAAAATTAAATGTTAGCTCTTCTACTTTTTTGTTATTTTATGATTTCCATTTGCCCACTAATAGTATAAAAATTTACATAATTTCTAGACTGAGAGTTATGCAAAGAGAAATAAAGGGAAAATATGGTTACTGTTATCCCTTGCTTTTGTAACCATCTTTAAAATGACATACTAGAATTTGTTTAAGTTTTGGAAGGGAAAGAGAATGTATCAAGTGAGGAGAGAGCTACTTGAGCCGCTAAATGAAAAATGTCAGTTGTCTGGGGATATCTTAACAGAGATTCTCAAAACATAGGATTATAAGCCTCAAATATATTGATAATTTGGGAATTTCTAAAAATAAAATATTACTACTATTTGACACAACACAATACTTTATGTATATTAATTGTCAGTAGGAAAAAGAAAAGTGCATTGCCCCTTGTATAATCTTAAACCTACTAATTTTTTAATCAATATAATCAGAATTTTATACTCACAGAATTTATTTTATGTCTATAAAATCTGCAAAAGTTTAGAGCATGTTAAATCAGCAAGATGGCCATTTCTCCCTGCTTAGGAAAAAAAGTATAGAAGATTCCTCACATACCATTAGAAATAAATCAACAAATTCAATTAAATTCTCAAGACATACAGGCACAATCAATCTGCTGGTAATGATATAACTCCATTTCATGAGTGTGATTCATTTCTCAGAATAATAAAAATCCCAGTGAACATAGATATGGTACATGGCCAAGTTGGTTATAAAGCTATATTTAAAAATCAAGTAAATTAAAATATTATAAAATTCAAATGCAAGCTACATGCACATATATTGAATATCAAGCTATTTCATATTAGTCTCTTACAGGGTACACTAGAGCATGTTCGATGAGCTTTCATTAAATTAAATGAAATTTTACATTATTATCAAATTTTTGGATTCAAATGAATTATCAAATATATAGCTTAGAAAATACAGGCGGAATTCTGTAAGGGAGTTTGTTTATTCTTCCCACTTAGAATAACATCATTTTGATTATGAGTGAGAAAAGATTCCTCCTACTGAGATAATTGAATGGGAGTATTCAAATCCTAGAATTAATGAAAATTACAAAAGGACTTATCAAATCTAAAGTAAAACATTTTTATAGTCACAGAAATTCTGATACCCACTTACAGATATTCATTACTGAGAGTTTGGTAGTGACTGTCATTCAGCATGATCAAGGCAATAGTTTTAGTGACTCCTGTCTTTCTTGGCTTTTCCAAATCAATACTTTTTTGGCAGATGCCATTTTTCTCCATTTCCACTGTGCGGGAATATTGCAATCCCTTTCCAAGGTCCTCAGAATGGATTAATATTTGCACCTGCAAATACTCTAAATGCAATTTAATTATAAGTTGACCAATTTAAATAAAGGAATGTGCTTCCCACACATAAATGCTGTAAAATGCTGATTACCTATTTTATTTGTTAAGTAAAGTAGCTGCCTAATCTGGGAGTTCTTTGCATTTCTCACCTGAATACATTGAGTCTAAGTTTTCTCTGCTTTTTTTAAACATCCTTGGTAGTCAAGTTTTCTTCATGCTCAGAATCAGAACCAGAAATATTTCTAATGCCAAGGGAATCTCTGGGTGTAGTGTAGATTGCTAATTGCCCATGGAAACCCATTTTCTTCTCCTTTAGTAATGAACTTATTTGGAAGTTAGTTCAGCACATGATGACCTCTCTGAAGAGTGCATGTATAAATTAAATAGAAAAAAATCAGTATATCTAAGTGGACTTGAAATACAGAAGGAATTAAAATTCACAATAATAGAATATGTGTTAAGACATTGTGACCAGAATTAAACTATGCTAAGTTTAGGAAGAAATAAAAGTAGCAATTCATATTAAACTTAATAACTCAAGGATATAAACTAGTACAAATTACTAAAATTTACTCAAAGGATCTGAACTTGTTATGCTATCCTAGGAGAATTATTTTTAAAAATTAAAAAAGAGAGAAGCAACTAATGCAAAATATTTCTATCAAAAAAACTGAAATCCTTATACATTTCCATGAGTGAAGCCCAAATACATAAAACAAAATAAGACAAATTCCAAAATTGATCCTGATAGTGAAATCTCCTTACCTACTAATAAAGTGTTAACCTGAACATTTTTCTACTTATATCACTGGAATATTAATTACATATTTATTCAAATTTAGAATAAGAAATTAAGTAACTAATTCATAAAAACTGATGTATGCTAAAGTTAGCCAATATACATATAATATGTATAATATTTGCTTAAATTAGAGCAATTAGAGATACAGAGAGCTCGTTTGGATCCACTTTTCAAATTATTAATTATTTCATAATCTTAGAAACCATTATATGTGGGTTAAAATACAATTAATTGTGCAGATAAAAAACTACAGTAATTTAACTTAACTGCCCAGAGTTACTTTTATCCTGAAAGATGTAAATGTCAAATGTAATGGTTATTTTGCCCTTACTCTTTGCTATCTGGGAAGTGGATGCCTTGTTCAGTGACTGCTTGACGGATTGCTGGGTTTCCTATTGCCCAGAGAAGTAGTCTGTTTCCCCTAGGCCTATTGCTGGTAAACTGGCACCAATCAATCTCCCTTTTCTATTTTGCTGTCACTTTTTATTACAGGGAAGTCTTACTTTTTCTTAGGTTTTCAATTTTTTTCTTTGAAAATATTTCTTCCTGTTACACAGTCAAAGGACACTTTTTCCTCATCTTGATTTACTTACTTTTATGCTATATCATTTCCTTTTATTAGTTCAATTCAGATTAAAAAGCACTCTTTTGTACAAAAAATGATATTTGGGAACATATAAACCTAGGGATACATGAAAAAATACTTAAAAGTATTATTTGCTGTATTCTGTTCTCCCACCTTCAGTTATTTAAAAGTGCATTATTTACCACCAGAACCGTGGGTATTGTTAATATGTTAATGAAACTTTCAGGAGAGAAGTATGTGAGAACCACATTTAAATGCTTCATCATTCAACGTTAAAAGGCAGAAAGGCCATGCATTTTGATAATGGTATTCAAAATATTGGTAGTAAATTGAATTTTAAAAATATAATTTTGAAGTGAGCATGTAATTAGATAATTTTTATTTTAATTGCTCATTTGTATTTCCCCCTACTCTTCCGATTCCCTTTCAACAGAGGAAAAAGTTCTGTTTCTCAGTGGAAAATTGTAACCAGAGTTTAATTAGAAGAAGTCCTTAAGACTTTATTCACATACCCACCAGGAAATTCTAAGCCTATTGAAGAAAAAAGAACTTGAAGAGAGACTTTCTACACAAAAGAAACATGCAGTGAACTCCCCAAGGTGGAAGATGTAACAAAGTTCAACAGTTGCATGACAGATGGCATTGGTTCTTTGATTCTAAGCAGCCTCCAAGGAAGGAAGCAAACCCTCAGAGAGAAAATGACCAAATAGTGTATCTAAGAGAAAAGGAGCCAGGGATACCAAAGTCATTGAACATCCCCAGGATCCAAAGTTGACTGCAAACATCAGAACTGGTAGAGCTCATGGAAACCTGCCAGAAGGCAATGTTTGCTATCTCAGTAGCAACCACACTGAAGGGGAGAAGACGCTTACCCCACATACCTTCACTCTGGGTAAAATTTCAAGAAATGGTCCATCCTTATAGGATGTGAAAATCTATGTATTATGACTTTTCAAATTTCTCTGTTTAGTAGAAAAGTCTTCATTAGAATTAGTCTGACATTAAACCAAAACAAAAAGTGAATATCAGGTTGTCAACTCTGATTTAAAACTCACAGCAAACCCTAAATTTTAGTTTTGTTTCTGATCAGATTAAATGATATACACTTTTATTTAACTGAATAAATGAATATGTAGAGTAGGGGCAATATTTGTTGACATGCCAGGTTCACTTCCAACGTGTGGATTACCGATTGTGCTGTGACATCATATCTGTACTGGCCATGTTTAGAAACATCACTCTCTAATCCCTCTTTTGAGGAGCTTCCCCTGTACAAACTCAGTTTATTCATATGACTTGCTTTAACCAATGAGACTTGGAGACCTAGAAATAAGATTGAAAATTGCTTGTGGTTTATGGTTTGTTCTTTCCTGTTCTTTGGAAATCTGAACTGACATGTGAAAATGGCTACGATATCATACAGGAGAACATGACCCCACATTGAGCAGAGACATGCTATCCTAGATGGACAAGCCTCATCTACTTGAGCACTCTCCATCATCCAGCTTAGTTTTTTACAGGTTAGAGAAACTGATGAAACTAGAAAACTCACCAGTTAACCCATAGAAGATGAAATAATACATTATTAATTCAAGCCACTATATATGGGAACAGGTTTTACCCAGCAAAGCTAACTGATATAAATTCTATTGTTACTGAAAAGTAGTTAATTATTCATACTATTCTTTTTTAATTTTCAAATATCCAGGATTGAATGGTAAATTATATGGCCACTCTAATTAAAAAGTAAGAACTGATATCCCAAGGTGCAGTCAAAAGCAATTTGTTATATGAGAAGTTTGAAAGTTCTCTGTATAAAACTTCTTTCCTCTTCATGAATTAAGAACTAATTAAGAGTTAGTTGTAGAAATGAGACAAGTGGAAATAAAAATACCAACTTTGCCATTGGCAAGTGCTGCTTTAGAAAATATGGCTTAGCAATGTGGAAGCAATGGACTAGCTGACCCTTCACCTCAATTAAATTTACACACCTGCTGAGAGAGAGAGTAAAATAGTACAGAAGCACAGAGGCTATACAATAAATCAAAATAAAATCAAAGAGGGAACATGGGGCCCATGTTTATAGTTTGCCATTAACAGAAAATTAATGCAATTCTACATCCATGGTCCAATTAAAGATAACTAGAATCATAATAAGAAAAAGTGTTTCATATAAGCTGCCTGGTTCATAGCAAACATTTTATCATAATACATGTTAATTTCATCTCCTTAAAAAGGACACCTTATAAAGACAGATTTACTGTAAAATTCTCTAAGGTGAATAATAAAAAGAACTGGCAAGCAGATTTTGTAACAGCAGGTCACATATAGTTCCCTTCATGTTGTAATCTCTGGTTTGTTGTGATCTCATGTTTGTAATCTCTGGTTTCCTTTGACAACTCTCACTCTTGTTGACACAAGATTGGCTAGTTTGACTCGGTGCCCAGTCCATGGCACTGGCCTGAACTTTGATGACCCTGAACTTTATTGACTTGTCATAATCCAAAATAATTGCAAAACTCTTTGACATCATGCTACTGGGACACTAGGTTATCAATTTTCAAATTGTTTTTCAAAAAGCAAAAGTGGTCTTACTTGCTCATCAAGCTTTGCTCTTTGTTTAATATCATAGCCAGCTTCTATCTAACTTATTTCCTTATCACACATGCCAGTCTATTTTGCAATTGCATTGCTCTACCAAACTGGAGTTAGTGAAATAACCAGAAACTTTTGGATCTGTAAAGATAATTAACTTTTAGCACTTCATTTTCCTCAAATTTGAAGCAGCATTCAATACTGTTGATACCTTCCTCCATTTTGTAACCATTTCTGTGTTAGGATTCAATGCACTTCTAATTCTGCTCCTGTATCTATGACTTCTTATTTTCCAATTTAAACTTCTTTGTTCCACTCTTAAATGTTTAAATATTTTTCAGTACTCTGTCATAAGACATCTCTTTCACACTAGCTTAAATAATCCTCTTCATGTTCATAACTTCAGAATAACACCCAGATTTATCTGTTCTAGACTTCTCTTAAGTTTCAAGTGCTCATAAGTTATTGCTTTCTAGATTGTCTACTTGATGATTCCCCAAAGGAACTAAGATTCTATGCATTTAATACTTACCTCACAATCTTGCCCAAATCTGATTTTTCTGCATTACATCTACTAAGTAAATCAATTCACTAATCATGCAGTTTTTAAGCCAGAACCCAAAAGTTATCCTAAATGCCTATTTATCCTGTACATACTAAAAATTACTTTAGTGAGTTGATTAATCAAAAACATTTGTCTCATTTTCTGTATGCCTCAAAACCTATACTCTAATCCAGTCCCAATTACCAGATTAAAACAAATAATATTCTTATAAGCTCTAGCAGCACTGTGCATCTCTATTTAAGTATATTTCATCTTTATGATTTTAAATTTGTATAAGTGACTGTAAGCAGAATTCTGAGATGGTCTCCATAACTGCAGTAACCTGGAGTTCCTGTCCTGTATGATGCTTGACCTAAATTGTTGAGAAAACCATGAAGTACTACTGACCATCAGGATATGACAAACATGACAGACTTTTCAGATGTAAGAATCTTAAGGTCCAGACTTATTTTGAATTAATTGAGAGGAAATGAGTCTTACCTGGCTTATGTTACTCCCATGAAACCCACTTAAAAGGGGGAAATAATCAAATTAAAGCACTTAAAATAATTCAGAGAGACTTATCACAGGTTTGAGGGCCATATTGGAAAAGTCTATCTGGGACGAACTAGGAACAGCCTTTAAGTTCCATGAATGTCTTCTGTTGAGAGTCAGCAAATAGCCAACTCCTCAGTGGCGCAGCTGTATGGAAACAAATTCTACCAAATAACTAGGAGGAGCTTGAAAGTGAGTTCATCCCTAATTCAAACTCCAAATGAGAGTACCGCCTGAACAAAACCTCAGTCGCAGCCTTGGGAGATGCTAAATATAGAACTGGATGCCTGATCCACAGAAACTGTGAGAAAATCAGTGTGTTTTGCTATAAGTTTCCAGGTTTGTGGTAATTTCTTATGAAATATACTAACAATACAGGGGTTGTTTTAATATTCATGAATTAGACTGAACAGCTCAGGTTTTGTTGCAAAAACAAATACTGACAGTTTCAAAGGCTTACCACAATTTTATTTTTCAGCAATGCTCAGTAAGTTACAGGTTTCTGTACACAGATGATGTTTTTGACATTATGTATGAGTAGAATAAGTTCATTCATTACTGTAAAATAAAAGGAAGAATATATGGATATGATGATTGTTGAGAAAACAATCATGTGACTAATATATTAATATATTGTGGTTACTCCACAATAAGATGATACAGGAGAATAAGAAGAAGGGAATTTAGATGCATGCAATGAAGTGATTTATTGATATAAGATCAAGTTGGATAAAAAGTAAACAAGGATATGAAGGGTTTAGTAGATGTGGAAAGGTGAGAAATCAATGGATAGGAAGTACTAGCTTGATGGAGAAGTTACTAGACTAGAGATAAAAGAAATACTTCTCTAGAATAATAAGCAGCAGTGCCCAGAGAGATTGTTATTTGAAAGTGAGATTTATAGAAGTGGTAACAGTTATTGATAATGACAAATTTGACAGCAAACGTGTGATGACTGAGGGAGAGAGTGTAATGAAAGAAAGTTGTTTGAAGTAAGGAAGTGAAAGGATCAGGATGCAACATCCAGAATGCAAGGACTCCTCAAGGACAATGACAATAATAGTTTCTGAGAAGGTGCTGAAATCACAAGGAAATAAGGATTAGGATCATCAATCATTAATGCAGATTATATAACAATCTGATAAGAAGTTTGTCAGATAACTTTGAGTTTTTTATTTGTTTTTTTATCTTTAAATTTTGCCTGGCCTATGAAAGGTAATTAAGTCACATAACACTTACTTCATGTTGTAGTTCAGTTTTATAAGAGGTTTGAGAGATATAAAAGCCACTCCTCGAGACAGTTGCAGGAGAATCCTGGGGGCTCATAAATCTCATCCGAGGTATTCATAAATCAGTTACTTCTCATAGCTCCTGCTTTGAGGCATGTTCTCACCATGAACACTGTCCTAAATCTGGTCTTCTCTGCTTTTTCTTGATATTTCAAAAGGTTACTAATGATCCCTTTCCACAACTCTTTTCTCCCCCAACGATCTATCTAAAATTAAAGTATAACTAATCACTCCCAGATAAAAACATTTAATTATCCCCACAAAAGATAGAATTGATTTTCAATCCTTAGATTAGCATAGATTAGTCCTCCAATCTTTGCATATTCTGATATCATCTCCATCTCTACTTTCTCTCTCCACTCATACTTTGCTTTAACATCATTTCAATGAATGTGCCATGCTCTTCTATGTCCAAGTAGGACATAAGTCACTTCTAAGTTATAAGAGACTTCATGAAAATTTAAAAAACAGGGCGCCCTATACACTGATGTAGTCCTTTGGAAACATGACTTGATCAGGCAGCATTTTGAGAACTAGACAAGTCATCTCTTACTGTGTTTTGGTCTAGCTCCTGACAGGTACCATGAGTACTATAGAGGAAGTGATTGTTTTAGGTACAGCCTTTTGACTGCAGAGACCTCAAAAGTGGTAATAAAACCTACAGATTTATTCTACTTATTATCCCCATTCCCTAGGAATTCTAAACATTATCAGTGGAAAAATTATCTTCCCTAAAAGTCTTTTCCTGATATTTTAAACAATCACTGCACTACACTTTGGTTTTAATTGTATACATTCATGCACAAATACACATGCATGTGTATGCAGTGACATCTGATATCTAAGAGTCAGAATTTAAATTATAAAATTTACTGAAATATCCTAAGCAAGTGGCCAAAATGTATCTTTGTTTATTTATCTTTAAAATGAGATTAACTATAATCCTCATAAAAATTTGTGTTAAATGAGATAAATGCAAAGCGTTTTGTATGACACTTAACACATTTTAAGTGACACATGTTTGCTATTACTATAACAGCCTAGATTCCAAGAGTATCACTAGGCCTTAGGGATGCTGAAGATGACATGAAGATATGAAGAAGACATGGTTTCTCTTTTAAAATAAAAATTATGTTTCTGGTAAACAACACAATGCAACCAAAGGTTTAAGTAAGAGTACATATGTGCAAGTATAGTAGTAGCTGCAAAAAGATAATGATAATTTCTGTTCAAGGGTTAAGATAGGGGAAACGTTACAAGGAGATAACTCATAAATATTATAGGAATGAGTACAAATTCACAACAGCATCAGGACAATAGAGCTGTCTGCTGTTTAACAATTCAGGTTGACAACCATAAATGGGTGTCCAGCCTTGGTAATGTATCAGAGTTGAAATTAACAAATGCTCTGGCAAGAGCTGTATCCTTATACTGTCTTTTGCTAACCAAATTAGAAGGGATACCATCATATAATTTGCAATAAAGGAGTGCTTTAGAGATATATTCAGAAAGTGTGATGAATATGAAGAATACTGGTGGAGATATCCAACCGCCTATCAAGTGCTGTGTATGTTAAGCAATGACATCTCAGAAATTCAACTTCTATTGTAAAAGCTTTGTAGAAGCCTTGAATATTTTAAACAAGACCTGATGAGACAGCATGTTCAATCAAATATTTCTCCATCCACAGTGTAGAATATGTTGAGAAAGAAACCATCCTCATAGGCAAGGAGATCCATTATTAGACTACTAAGCTAATTAAAAGTGACAGGATAAACAAAGTCAGTACTTGTGGTGAACCTACTTTTCCATCAGCCTCAAGATACCACAGTAGGATTTCGGGAATGTCTACAGAGGTGTGAATGTCTTTAGTGGAGACCTGTCTCACAAAAAGCTACAGAAGTTTTCTCATATGTCACTAAGCTGTCTTATGACCAACATTATGTGACAAATTAATGTTGATCCAAATGTGGTCCTAGTCATTAGGAGAACAAGGCATAACTTCACCGTGTATGCCTTGGAATGCTTCCCTGGCGTGAACTAGTCACAACAGAAGTGTAACTGCACGGCAGCCACTTTGCTCTGTGGAAGCCAACACTGGCCATGTTGAGCCCTTTTAGGCACTTCAGCACCAGCAAATGCTGAGTGGGGAAGACATGAGGCCTGGACATTTGACGCCAAGTGAGAATCTTCAACTTTTTCAGGTATTTGAGCTACCTCACACAGCAAGCATAAGCTACCAAGGCTAAATTCCTGAACTCTGAATTTTGAGTATAATGACATAGCTATTAAGTTGCTCACTTTTGTAATGCTTTTTTTTGCAGCAATAGAAAATGAAAAAAAATTCATGTTTAGTTATTTTTTATTATTATTATTTTAACTATATTGCAAGTTCATGAGTGCCAGGATTTATATATTATTCTTATTAAGTATCAACATCTTCTAGAATAATAGCTGAAAAACAGCATAATTAATTGTTATTGAAGAAATGAGCAAAAATTATTTAAAGGGTATAAAACAGTTCTTTAGAGGACAGAATCTATAGCATTTGATAGCTGGCTAGACACAGGTAGTGAATAAAATAAAGAAGGCATGATAAACTCTAGGGTTTTGATTGGACAACTGGATTAATAATGATATAATTAATAGGAATAGAAAGATCAGGAGACAGAACCACTTAGGAATTATAAGGTAATGGTTTTGGTATATATTCACATTCAGCTGTAAAAACATTGAAGGGAATGTCAGATAGGAAGTCTCGATATTAGAATATTCTATCTTTGATATCATAAGAGTATGATTTCAATAAGGAAATAGTAGGTACTAGATTCATGGTATTAGAAAGAGGGAGACTGGGGTTGGGGATTTAGCTCAGTGGTAGAGCACTAGACTAGCATGCGCAAGGCCCCGAGCTCGGTCCTCAGCCCTGAAAAAAAAGGAAAGAGGGAGACTGAGAAGAAAGTTGTGACCTACTGAAGTCTCTGATTTGAGATACAGAAGGCTATATAAAAACAAAGTCATTGAAATAAGACAAAAATAATCTTATGGTAGTAGGCTGATAAATGAACTAAATTGTAAGAATTAGAGACACAGTATAAATTACTCTTTCAAGAAGTCTAAAGAATAAAAGAAAATATCAAAGAATAAGAGTTCTTGCTGTGCACAGTGGTACACACCTATAAACCTAGAAGCTCAGAAGATTGAGGCAGGGGGATTGTGACTTTAAATCCAGTCTCAGCAACTTAGTGAAGCTCTCAGCAATTCAGCAAGACTCTGTCTCAAAATAAAAAATAAAAAAGGTCTGGGGATATGGCTCAACATCCCTGGGTTCAATTCTTGGTACAAAGAAAAAAAATAGAGTTCTGAAAGATGACTATAATTTCTAACATTTGGCACAAAACATAAAGAGGACATGAAAGAAGGAACATAAAATCAGACTGTAACTACTCCTGAACTAAATTAGAGAATTCAGATAACGGTTTCATCTCTAAATATTAAAAAACCCAAGTCAGCAGGGTAGGTGACAGCATGATGTTCAAAACAAAATTATACTGTTTGAAAATGCCATATAATTGCTTAATGTAATATTTAATAACTCTAAGACACATTTGACACTTAGGCTATCAAAAAGCTGGTATGGAAGGCCAATAATTTACTAGTTATTTTTTTAAATTTCCATTTATTTCAAAACTTCAAAAAATTGACCAAAAATCTAATAAAAATTCCACATATATAGGAGTAATGAACAGCAAGTATTAAAACTATCCAAGCAGAGTAACCTAGGTTGGATTATTCATTGCATTATTTTTCTTAGTTCCATTATATTAATCTGTGCAATACAAAATGCTTATACTATCCTAATTATACCTAATTATACTAAATAGGTACATGCAACTGTACTAGATACAGTAGTTTTCACACACACACACACAAATGCTACTTTATCATAGATACCTGCAGAATAATAATATCTTCTCTACATAATCCAAAAAGATATTGTAAGTATTGGATAAAAGAAAAAAATTAAAAATGAATTAAAATTTAATTATGTGATTGTCAAGGCATTTTCCAAGCAAAAATTTATTCAAGATTAAATTTGATTAAATTAGATTGGTTAATAGAAGTCATAGAAAGAGAAGGTGAAAGAAGAGGAGGAAATGCTTACTATTCACAACTTAAAATTCATCGGTTGGATTTTAAAATCCTTCACCAGAAAGATATTTTCAGGTACAGTACATGCCCACTCACGCAGGACACCTGAGAAACCATGGTAGTTCAGACTAGCCTCTCTCTAATTTACCATCATTTACTGCTACACTTGGTATGCCTCTTTGATCTCTTCTGGGCCCAGGTTGGTTTTGGCCAAATAAGATTAAATTCAGCACTTACTGAGAGAGTAGATAGATATCTGAATTGGAGCTGGGCTGAGATAAATCTCTTTAGAATCAGTGAGCATCACACTCCATTGACCAGAGATTGGTTATGACAGGTAATCAGAAAGAAATCCCTAACTTTTCAGTAAAAAGTAAAAGGTATATAAGCAACTAATGCACAGATGGTGGTGAAATGAGGCTTTCAAAGTTTTCAAATAAAGAGTAATTCTGACAGTACTAAGAAGACTAAAATGTTCATAACTCATTTTTAGGTATAATCTCCAACATCTGTAGGTATTAGATGTACACTTATACAACATGGGTATGATATTTATGGTATAGTCTTTCTTAATAATTTGAATGAACAAGTTACTATGAATGGAAAATGTACAGGATAAAGATTATCTCATTAAAACCATGTACAAACAAGTCAATAAGAAATCACACAAAAGATGGTTTACTATATTTTGAGTTAATAATTGGAATTTGATTTAAAACAGAGCAAAGTTTATGAAGATTTTATCAAGTTAATTTTGTTTTGTCCATGTATGGAGACCGTTTTTCTAAATCCTTTATATAACAATATGAATGAATGAATAAGGGGCTGGAAAATGAATCAAATGGTTGTTAATCAAGATGTATATAAGAAAATCTTTGATTATTTATTTAATGATATGCAAATTAAATGCAATTTCAACATTTGGGAGAACCTAAATTCACTACTTTTATTTTACTTGTCATAGAAGAAAGGGAAAGTAAAGCATCATCTTCCCTTTTGTTCTTTTAATAGATCATATCTTTTCTCCATTTTATTGAAAAAAATTGCAAAGCTAAGAGAATTGCAAAAATCATTTCAAATGATGCAAACAAAAATTTCCTGTAATAGATATTGCGTAAAATGTCAGATATAAGTTCCTGAGCATGAAACACAAAAAGGACTCTGGTAACAGTAGGTAAAGAATTGTCAAATTTCTTTTTTGCTGACTTTGAACATCAGAGTTATTTTAAATAGCTTCTCAAGATCAAAGATGGTATTTAAAAATCTATGACTGTTTCTGCTTGTACAACATATTCCTTACAGATGCAAATTTTTCACTAAATGCAATAAGCAAGTCACAAAAATACAAATACGATATAACATCATGAGAATCTACCTTCATGAGGTACTCAATGCAAAGTCATGGAGACAAAAAGTAGAATTCTTGCTGCCAAGAGCTGGAAGATTTGAGTGAAAGGGGCAGAGCATAGGGATATATCGCTTAATGGGCATAGAAATTCAGTTTGCAAGATGATGAGAGTTTTGGAGATAGATACTGGTGATAATTTCACAGTATGAATTCTTTTAATTCCTCTGAACTGTATAGTTTATGATGGCTAAAATGCTAAATACATATTATATCTGTCTCTTCACAATTTAAAAATTTGAAAAAACAATGATGATGTGATTGGTTTTTAAACAACATATTACTGTTGATCTAATTGATCATGTATAATTACATATGTATATAACAGGTTTATGGGCTTGTACCCCAGCTGAAATCATTGTCAGATCCCAAATACATCTTTTCTGAAAAAAAATTTGCTGGCCAAACAGGAGCTGCTCAATTCTTCAACTAAGAGGTTATCTGCCCATCCACTCTCAAACAATTACAGTTAAAGACTTTCCTACATGAGAATTTCTTACAAGGGAAGACAAGTTCCCTTGGCTCAAAATAGAAACAACTCTGTGGTTCAATTAGTGCTATAGATGTTCTTCTGAGATATTACTAAACAAGTCTACAAGACTAACAGCACATTTTGCTTGGCTTTTCTCCTTGCTATATGC
Organism: Aplodontia rufa; assembly: GCA_004027875.1. Classification (NCBI taxonomy): domain Eukaryota; kingdom Metazoa; phylum Chordata; class Mammalia; order Rodentia; family Aplodontiidae; genus Aplodontia; species Aplodontia rufa. The sequence continues at coordinate 16,032 of PVKS010027759.1, forward strand.
TTTCTCCCTCACTCCTTTCTCCTGAAAGTTCTCCTAATTAAATACCTGGCCCAGGCATCACCTCTGATTCTAGAAAACCAATTCTAAATGATAGCAAGAGGAGCTACCGTGTGTTCATGAAAACATCTCAGAAATGCAGAATTGTCAAATAAAAAAGCATACCAGATATCTCTATGGTTTAGCATACCTCATTTTCAGCATAATCATGATTTTTAAATTCAAATTTGATAAGCTGCTCAATTGTTTAGAAGTACCTGTTGCAAGTGCATGCCCAACTCTTAATTTGGGGAATATTGCAGAATATTTCAGGTCAGGAAAAACAGATTATGATCATTCATAAAATCTTGCCTATTATAGACAACAAGTCCAGATGGATGGCATAGGAAATAGCCATAGACTTGATGTTAATGTATTAATATTATTATGAGTAGGTTGGCTGAAAAAGTAAAATAAACTAATAAAGCCTTATGGGCATATGGGAACATCAGGACATTTCTCACAATGGTGAATGGAGTATTGCTGAAAGATGATTGCATAGCTATTTCCAATAACCTTTGCCAGGAAGTATTAAACAGAATACATCATGGCTATTTAAGCTCATGAAATGCTGCAAAAGAAGAACATGGGCTACAGCATTTTGGCAAGAATCCAACAAAGAAATTGATGAAAAAGTGGCTTCGTGTTTGGTATGCCAGCTCTTATAACATGAAAATATGAAAAAGATCCTAATGAGAAGATCAGCAGCTGTCAGACTATGGGAAAAAGTTGGCACAAGAAAAAACAGTTATTGCTACTATTAGAGTCTTGGAATTGTTATTTCATAGTCTGGAACCACCATAATAAAGAGAGAAGAGAATAAAACATGACAGTTGATATTCATATAGAGTTATTATTAACAAGTGTAAAAGAGTAGAACATTTTTAACAAAATGCACTGCACAGGAATATGAAAATAATTTTAATGTGCACAATTTATACATTGATTTATGCAGATAATTTAGATAATTAACTTACTCAAAGAGTACCCATTGAGAGAAAATATTTGACAAATTTAAGTTCTTCAAATTAATTAATCATGTAATATGTTCATTACATTAAATGATCTGCCAATGACAGGTTGGATCTTGATAAAATACACAGGATCATATAAGAACATTCAAAATTAGAATACATTATTAAACTTTTCAAAAAAGTGTAATGCAGAAATATTCAAAGTATTACTCAAACCAAGCACAATAGTTAAAATAATGCTTCTTCTCAACTATCATAATTTCATCTGCGCTTACTTTAACAAAGTGTGTGGAAAAGGGATTTGTTAATATTGTTTATCTTGTGGAAAAACTAATAATCATATGATTTAAAAAGGTATACTTTTTTCTTCTTTAGCAAGTAGATCACTTCTAACCTTTTACACAAACATTTACACACAGGCTAATTTGCCTACACGTGACTTATAACAAGTACTAACTACATTACATATGGATGATTGTTTCTAATATAAGATCCAATACTAATTAATTAATTTCCAATATAAGATCAATGTTTACTTCTTAATAACATAAGACTAGTAAGTTCAAATATTTTTATGTAGCTCATGAATGGAAAGAAAACCCTGGATTCTCACAATTTCAGACTAAACAGATTATAGAATTTGGGGAATGGATAACTCTGTGTTCAGCATCCACTGTGCTTACATTTTGAAAATAGAAATCCCAACACTAAACATACAGAAGATTCTTTATATGTACCTAAGTTTACAAAGCAATGAAACAACAAAAATGAAGTGCAGTATAAACTTTAACAAAACAAATCATTATTCATTTCATTTGTGACTTTTTGTTACATAAATACGTTGATTGAGATATTATGTTAGAAACAAACTTTTAAAATCTACTAGCACTGATAATAGTTACAACACATATACAATACACCATTTTAACAGTGCTTATATTGAGCTTGGTTTGAGTAGAGGGTTTTGTACTTCATACCGGGGGAATCACATAACCTTTGTTTTCTTAATAATAAGACATAACATTATGTCCCCTTGTATTATTTCTCACTATGATGTCAGAAGCATACATGATTAAAGCATCATAAATAAGAAAAAGTTTATTAAGTTTGAGAGAAATCAATAAATTTAGGGAAATGTTCTCAACTAAATATATATAAATTAATTCTCAACATAAAACTAATTGTAATATTATACCTTTCAGAAAAATAAACTGATACCCTTAATCTCTTCCTGTCTCTTCTTTATATCCCTAGTTGATAAAGACAATGGGAGAACTTAAGCTGTTATATTGCTCCCTGGCTCCCAAATCTTTGTCCCCTGGGGAATTGTTGCTATATGGAATATGACACAGAATGATTTGTTTCTAGTTGTCTTTCCAAGTTCTAAGGTGTTCTCATCAGAAACCATGCGTTCCTAGAATTTCTGGAGAGAGAAGGGTGGAGGGATAAGGATCACCTAAGCCATCATAATAAGAATGAAAACTCCGTGAGGTTAGAGATGTTTAAATATTTGACTAATTTCTGAAATTCCAGATTTTTTAAAAAATACCAGCATATATCAGTTATGTGATATATGCATTTGTTGATGTGTACGCTTAGAAAATGCTACTCCAGAATACGACTTCTTAGAGATCATTCTCTTGACCTTCTCCCATTCTCCATTCTTCTACTCTCCTTTTCCCTTTGGTGTGGATCACAGACATTAGAACTCTACTCCCCCAAAGCAAGCCAGATGACTGAGAAGACTGACAATTTGATCTCCTACCTTCTTCCCTAAAGATCCTCATGAGACACAGTTCTGCCCCATACCCAGAAAGAAAGAATGAGTGAGGCAGACAAGAATCTGAGCAAACAGGTGTTAACTAGTTCCCCAGTGAATTACCATCATGCCAGACTCCTTTATTTTACAATCATGTTTATCCACCACTATCCTCTTATTTTAAGGTACTTAATATAAAAATACCCAGATTTCCCTGGGTCATTGGGTCTTCATTCTAAGAGGTTCCTGTGTCATATAAAATTTTGATGAAATAAATTTGTTTTTTTCTTAGTAATCTGTCACTTGTTATAAGGGTGTTAGCCACCAACCTTGTGATGGATGAGGAAAATTTAGTTTTAATTCCCCACATTAGATAAATGAATAATTTGTTTACATTTGGGTTGCTTTTAGGAACTATCTGAAATACACAAATTCATAGATACATTAAGTAGATTAGAGTTAGCAGAGGCTGAGGAGAAAAGAGATAACGAAAATGTTTTGGAAATAATGGTTTCCCAAACTTGTGAATGTAGCTAATGCCACTGAACTACACATATAAAATGGTGAAAATTTATCTCTAAATTTATATTTTGTAGTAAAAGTTTTAAAGAACTGTTTCTAATCTACAAAAATTCACCAATTTAGAATTAAGCACACCAAATTACCCAATAATCCAAGAATACGTAAGCATTTATGATATTAAATTGCCTATGTCTTAAAACATACTGTTGAGGGGCTGGCACGGTGGCTCAGCATTTGGAGTGCTTACCTGGTATGTATAACAACCCAAGTTTGAACCCCAGCACCACATACAAAATAAAGTGTCAGAGAAACCAAGGCAAGATAGAAAAATAAATAAAATTGATTCTCTCTTTCTCTTTGTATTATTCCCCCATCACTCTCTCTAAACAACAACAACAAAATACTATTGATAATATATGTTTTCATAAAATTTACTTAATAAAAATGAACCTGTCTTAAGAACAGAATTAATGAATTTTCATAAATATATAACATCCATGAAACCACAATTCCTTCTAAGATATAAAATGTTGTCAACACCTAAGAAAATTTCCTCTTCCAACAGTGGGCCAAAAGATAGCTTATAAATCTTTCAAACCAGATTGATAAATAATGGGAAATCTTTGCAAGCTATTTCCTAAATGTAGATTTTTTTATATTGAATGATATAAACTTACAACTAAATAAATTATCTTAAAAATACAGCTAATATATAATGAACAATCAGATCTTAATCATCTTTACTAGATTTCACTGTCATCTTGTGTTCTTGAGGTTAGGTTTATTGCTTCCAGAAGGTAGAAATACTAGACTGTGGCATGTTATGCACATTCCTAATTCTGGCCAATGACTGTACAAAGGTGGCTTCAAATATGGAAGTGCAAAATTTTGTAAATTAGGACTCCTGTCCTCCCCAGTGTTTTAATCAGCTTGTTCACTGTTACTACTAAAAGACCTGACCCCCCCAAAACAAATTCAGAGTAACAGTTTATTTGGGTGCTCATAGCCTCAGAGGTATTTGTCTACATACATGGTTGGCTCCATTCCTCTGGGCTTGAGGTAAGACTGAAAATCATGGCGAAGAGTATAGTGTAGGAAAGCTGCTCAAGACATGGTTTCGGAAAGCAGAGAGAGATTCCCCTTGCCAGATTCAAAATATATGTCCCAAAGACACACCCCTAATGACCAAATTTCTCCAACCATACCCTACTTGCCTACAGTCACCACTTAGTGGTAATTCTATCAGAGGATTAATTCAATGATTGGGTTAAGAATTTTATAACCCAATCATTTCTACTCTAAGTCTTCTTGCATTGTTTCACACATGAGCTTTTGGGAGACATCTTGTATCCAAACCATACCACACTGAAAAACTGCTAAACAGGTACCTGTACCTTTCTAGCCATTCAGATGCCCTGAAGGCAGTCAGTGTTTTAAATCTCTAAACCATAGCTTAGCTTTGACTGGTTTTGAATTTCACATGTATGGAATCATAGAAGATATTCTTCTTGTGCCTGGCTTCTTTAGTAATTTAGATTTTTCTCATACTTCTGCATATATGAGGAGGCAAATTTTAAGTTTCCAAGTAGTGTGCCATTGTAAGACTATACCACAATTTTTCCAGTCTCTTTATGACAATATCTGAGCTATTTGCAATTTTGAGTTATTTTGAATTAAGTCACTACAAACATATTATAAATCTTCGTGGGTAGCAATTATAGCTTTTTAAAGCTTATTTTTATTTTAAGTTTTATAACTGACATGAAAATAACATAGTTATGAGGTACCTATGAAGTGTTTCAATCCATGTATCTACTATAAAATTTCAAATGAGGGTAAACCTCTTTATTTCCACAACATACATCATTTCTTTGTTCTAAAATATTCAAAATATTTTTCTAATATTTTTTGAAATATACAGTACATTATTATTGTCTATAGTCATCCAAATGTGAAAAAGTTTCAGAAATTATTCTTCCTCTCCACAATTTATTAACAATAATCAATTTTTTCTTATCCCTTTGTCTGCCCTACTCTCACAACCTTTGGCAAAAACTAAATTTCTAGGAGATCAACTTTTTCAGATTCCACATATGAGCGAAAGCACATAAATCTTTATCTGTCTATATCTGCCTTATTTCACTTAGCATAATGATCTTCAATTCTGTCCACAATGACAGGATTTCATCTTTCCATGGCACCATAGTATATTATCATGTATATATTTACCACATTTTTCTATATCCATTTATCACTTGATGAACACTTAGGGCATTTCCATTTCTTGATTGGTTATTGTGAATAGTTCTAGAATAAACATGGGAGGGAATAAATCTCTTTAAATGACTGATTTCTTTTCCTTTATATTTCCCACCAGTACAGTGGGTGAATTCCTTCCCAGTAGAGGAATTACTGGATCAAATGGTAGTTCAATTTTTAACATTTTATGAAACCTTCCTACTGATTTTCATAATAACTAATTCACATTCCCAATATTGTGCATGGGTTCCTTCTCACTCACCTCCTGACTAGCACGTATTTTCTCTTTAATAACAGTGCATTCAATTGGAGAGAGGTGATATCTCATTTTATTTTTTATTTGTATTGCCCCGATGACTATTGATGTTAATTAAGCTTTTTCACATACCTGCTAGTCATTTGAACACCTTTCTTTTCAAGGAATGCCTAAGACTATATTACCTGTTTTAATCAAATAATTATTATCTCTTTAAATAGAAAGAGTGAGAGAATCAATTTGATTTATTATTTCATCTGGTTTTTGCTTTTCTGCCACTTATTTGTGTATGTGGTGCTGGTGTTCAAATCCAGGTCCTTACACATCACATACCAGGCAATCACTCTACTGCTAAGCCAAATTATTATTTTTATATTTATTATTTATTTATTTTTTAATTGATAGTTTGAGTTCTTTATATAGTCTAGATATTAATCTCTTATCAGATGTATAGTTTGCAAGTATTTTTTCCCATTCTTTAGGTTGTCTCTTCATTCTTTTTTAATTGACTGCTGTACAGAAAGAAGCTTGTTAGTTACACATAATTTCATTTGTCTATTCTGATTTTGTTTCCTACGCTTCCAGGGTCTTGTCCAAATAAAAATTCATACGGATTCAAATGTCCTGGAGAAATAAACCATTTTTTCCTACATGCTTGACTGATTGATGATTGATTAAGGTACTAGAGATTGACCCTAAGGGCTTCATACATGCATGGTAGGCAAGCACTTTGCCACTGAGTTATAACCCCAGCACTTTCAGTTGCTTTATAGTTTCAGCTCCTGCATTTAAGTTTTAATCCATTATGAGTGGACTTGTGCATGTAGTGTGAGGAAGGAGAAAGTTATATTATTCTGCATATAGTTATCCATTTCCGATCAACATTGATTGAAGAAACTCTCTTTTCTCTAATGTGTGTGTTCTTAGCACCTTTGTGAAAGATCACTTGGCTGCAGATACATGGTTCACTGATTTATTGATATTTGTGTGCAATGTTATCTGCACATTGAAGGATTATATATTCATTCCATTCTTCAAAATTTTTCTTTGTTCCTGCCCTTCCAGATTATAAGGTCCATGTTTCCTCTGAACCTGTGATGACTTCTACTAGTTTAGTATTAGTTGGCCCCTCCAAGACCAGACTTGTATCAAGTCTGCAGCTGTTATGTCTTCACTGTTTCAGCAGTAGAGAGTCCTCCAAGCCCAAGTTTATCTCCAATCTGCAGTTGTTATGTTGTTCAGAACGCTGGGGGTGTTTAAAAATGGAAGCTCATCCTCAGAACACTGTGTGGGTACAGTGCCTGATGGGCAGGCACTGTGGAATTATACACAGTTCTGTGTCCCTCTGTGGAGGAAATGGCCCCAGGCTTCTAGGCAGCGCACTGTTTACCAACTTCCCTCTTTTTCCCACCAAGAAAAAAAAAATTATGCTGTTCACATTATACTACCTGGGTTTGGGAAAGTGATGAGAAGGACAGTCCTGTGGCCACCACTCCTGCAGTTCCTGGAGCTTACAACCCAAGACCAGTACAAGACCAGGGCCCTGCTGCTCTGCCTCATCTCTAACTGTAGTATGTCATGGCCCAAGACAGGAACAACCAGCCACAGGTAATGTTAGCTGGAATAGAAACCTTACCAACTGGGACCATGGGCTTTTACCTAGCACTGGGTAGGTCCAGTGGGTTTGCATGTGGGGATCAGTCTAGTTCTGGATTGCACAGGTCCATCGCTGAGTTCCAGGGCATTATTGTACTTACTTTTGTCTTCTACCTTCAGCAAATGAAATCTTGCTCCAAGCTCTTCTGCCCAATGTTTGGGGAGAGGTGGTGCAGGCAGTTTCTTATTAATCTGGCTAAACTGGATTCAGAGGTTCCATTTGGAAGAAGTGACCTAGGGGCAGGAGCCATGGGGCTCTGCTCAATACTGGGTTTCACTGTGGCATTTCTGATCCTTCATATTAAGTCTAAAACTGCATTTTATTCCTTTCCCCCTCCATTAATCAGGAGGCATTTCTCGTCACTCTGTATTGCTTGGAGTAAGGAGGAGGGTATTGAGGAAAGCTCTTTTCATTCTTTTTTTTTTTTTTTTGAGAGAGAGAAAAGTAATCAATTTATTTAGTTTTTTACCTGACTTTCATTCTTCTGATGCTTTGTACATGGTACTAGGCTACAAACCCACATCCCTGGGCATCAAGGCAAGCACTGTAGCCACTGAGCTACCACTCCTAGTCTTTTCATTCTTACAAAGGATATGTACTGTTTCATATTCCCAATAGTAGTATTTGAGAGTTCCAATAGCTCCACTTCTTCAATAACACTTGGTGTTGTTAATCTTTGAAGTTTTAGCAATTGTAATTTCAAATTACAATTTATTATGGTTTCAATTTGATAATTAATGAAGCTGAGTATCAAGCATCTTTTCAGATGCACATTATCCATCTATACATCATCACTTATAAAGTGTCTATACAACTATGGTGAGTCTAGTACATGAGCTTAACTTTTACCCAAGCTTGTTTTTTGGTCTAGCCTCCATAAATGAGGGAAAACATTTGAGCCTTGAGTATCTGGGTTTAACTAATTTCACTAAGCATAATTTCTTCCTGAAGCAACACATAATCTAGGAGAAACACAGATATGATTGGGGAGGGAAGAGATGGGAGGGAAGGAGAAAGAAAGAGATGATAGGAGTGATTTAGGGGGAAATCAACAATGTAAGTTACTCTTTACTCCCCTAAGAAGCCAAATAATACTTGTGCAATCATTTAATTCTGGAAAATGCACAATCATATAACAGATATAAAGATATTTATGTCTGTTGTGAGGGGAAATATGGAAAAGTAAAGATACAGGATATGGGAGATATAGGGAGATATGCATTTATCATTATATAATAACACAATTCCTCAATAAAGTTGAAGAAAGAAAACCCCAAGAAAGTGTCTATTCAAGTCTCTTCATTAGTTATTTTCAACTGGGATAACTTTTATTATTATTCTCTGTTATTTACATGTATGGTTGATTCAAGTCTCTTCTCAAATGTAAGGAAATATAAACATTTTTCTCATAATGAGGCTTATCTTTTCTTTGTACAGGTGAACTTTGATAAACATACATTCTAATTTTGATGGATTGCAATTCCACTCTTTTTCTTTCATGCTTAGTACATTCTGATTATTATTATTACTAAAAAATCCTTTTCCATCCAGGACTATTAAACTATACTTCTGTGTTTCTTCTAGAATCTCTCTTATCTATAACATTATAGCATTGCCTGACATGACATGTATTTTTGTGATCATTTTAAGGTAGATATTGAGGTTACTTTTTCCAATCTTGATATTCAGTAGATTTATATGTATTTTTGAAAATATTTTTATCAGTTGATTTACTTGAGTGTCTTGTCAAAAAGCAACTAACTCTATACATGTTCCTGCACCTTCTGTTTCATTAATTTCTTTTTTTGTCAAGATTCAAAAAATACATTTTTCTGATTACAATAACTTCATTGTAAAGAATATTAAGGCTTCAAATCAAATAGTGTGATAGTGTGAATTTTTCGACATTTTGCTCAAAATTATTTTTGACTATTCAGGATATTTTAAATATCCAAATATAATTTAGTCACAATTCATTAATTATTACAAGAAATCTTGTTGGAACATTTACTTCAAAGAAATTTCATCATTTTAGATCAATTAAAATCTTGGCAGTATTAATTTGTTTAATTCATGGGTGTGTTACATCTCTTTATTTAAGTTGTCTTTAAGTTCTTGTAGCAATTTCTTATAGTTTATATGTAGAGGTGCTACTTAACTATTCCTAAATTTACCTTTATGGATTTTGATGTACCCTTTAATGAATTTTTGAAATTTTCCTGATTTTCGTCAATACATAAAATAAAGTTAATTTTAAATTGTTGAGCTTTGGTCTTTCTATATTCATTTATTAATTGTAGTAATATGTTTACAAATTCCTTTGGATTATCTGCACAACAAATTGTGTCCTTTGGGAATAAATAACAATTTACACTTATCTTTTTCAATTTTTATGCCTTCTCCTCTTATTGCACTGATTAGGTCATTTAATTTAAGACTAAATAGAAATGATGAGAGCAGATACCTCTTTCTCATTTGGGAAATTTAGTAGGAAACTTTGTTGTTGCACAATAGAGATGCTCTTCATCAGGACAAGGAACTTGCCTTGTATTTGTAGCATCTGAGAGTTTTTGTAATGATAATATTAAGATGATCTTGTAATTTTTACCTTATTCAATTAATTTCCCTAGATCTTGTTTCAAAATTGTAAATACTGCATTCTTGAGCTAATCCTCACTTGAATATAATAATTTGTTTCTGACACATATTTTATGTATTGCTAAATTCAGTTTGAAAAAAATTTAAGAGTTTTTAATTCCATGTTCATGAAGGTTACAGGTCACAAATGTAATGTTCCAATAATATCCATGTTAAACTTTGATCTTGTTATGATTCGCTTATAAAATGAATCACAAAGGGTTTTTTCCCTTGTTATTTAGAAGAGAGATTAAATACAATCAGTATTCTCCATTATTTAAATATATAATGCCATATTCTGGACTTTTCTTTGTGTCAGATGTTCAATATTGTGTTTAATTAATACGCATCGCCTCACATATTTTTCTCTATTCTGTGTCAAATTTGGTAAGTTGTTATTTTCACAGAATATGCTTTCCACCAAACATTCACATGAATTCATTCATGAGATTTCCTTTCTTTTAAATTCTGCAGGACTTAATAGTTTTGTCCCAACATTTTTGGAATATTCATCTATTTATTTTCCTGGGAAATCTTGCTAGCATTTCACCAATTCTATTCTTGAATGTGTTAACTACTTTCATTTTAATTTCCATTTCACTAGTTTTTGTTCTTGTTTTTATTATCCCACTCCATTCATTTATTTTGTTGCTTTCATATAGTTTTCTGTAACTTTTAAGATGGAAAACTAAATCTTTTACTAAGATTTTAAACAGGAGTATACAACACTAAAACTAATCTTTTACTAAGACTTTATTTTTTTTCCCACATTTATTAGAAGTATATTGCAATACAGGATACAGATGAGGGGGAAACATTGTCAAAGCTGTAGCAATCAATGTGTATAAACTTTGATAACCAGGGGTAATGCTAACACATAGATAAGCTACTATGGGTTTCATCTATTGCAGTTTCCCCCAGAAGAACTCATGTGTTAAATGGGTATCTAGTGTAGGAATAACATCAACTTCTGGAATGGTTCCCCCATCTTCCCCATCACCAGACTCCTATGAGTTCTTCGTATACCCT
>PVKS010027760.1:0-27195 GCA_004027875.1 Aplodontia rufa
TTTTTTTTTTTTTTTTTGGAGGAGGAGGGGTGGAAAAGGAAGGATACCAGGGATTGAAGGCAGGAGTGTTTCAACACTGAACCACATTTTTATTTTGCCCTTTTTTTGTATTTTGAGACAGAGTCTCACTAAACTGCTTAGAGGCCTGTCTCAGCCTCCTGAGTCGCTGGGATTATAGGCATGTGCCTGGTAGGCTTTTGTGTTTTTTTTTTAAAGAGAGAAAAAATGCCCATTTTATTTTTTCACCTTGTTTTCGTTTTTCCTCTAAGTTGTGTATACAGTGCTGGGAATCGACTCTGGGTCCTGGCATATGCCAGGCAAGCACTATACTGCTGAGCCATCTCTCCATTTCAGCTTATTCATTTTCAATACTCATTTCCAAGCACAGAAAAGATGAAATAACATGTAATGACAAATATTTATCAAAGAGAGAAATATCCTTGGACTTAAAGTTTATTTTGGTTTTTCAGAGGCCTTTTTTCTTTATGGTTTTCCTTTTACTTTGATATAGCAGACTGTCTGATTACTAAGATATTTTATATTTACTTTAATCCTGCCTACTTCCAAAAATAATTTGAAAAGCATTTACAGTATAAAGTATTAATTAATGAATGGGATAAAGATAAAAATAAAAACTTAACAATGGAAGAAAAGCACTAGACTGAATTCTAGTCTCAAATTAAATTTAGAACTGAATTAAATATTTCTTTTTGGGTGGATGTACTGGGGATTAACTCAGCAGGGCTTAACCACTGAACCAATTCCCAGCCCTTTTTATTTTGCAACAGCATCTTGCTACATTGCTGAGGCTGGCTATGAAATTTTGACCCTCCTGCCTCAGACTCCCAAGTAGTTGGGAATTACAGGTGGGCACCACTTTACCTGTCCTTTCCTTGTTTTAAAAGCTGATCATCTTTTAATTGTATCATTGAATTCTAATAGTTCTTTACAGCAGTATTCAATTATTAGAGACATGATTTTTTTATTGGCGGGGGCAGTGGTTGGTACCAGGGATTGAACCAGGGTACTCAACCACAGCCACATCACAGTCCTTTTTTGAGACAGGATTTCACCAAGTCTCCCAGGCTGGCCTTGAACCAGTGATCCTTTTGCCTCACCCTCCCAAGCAGCTATGATTACAGGCATGTGCCACTGTGCCCAGTATCACTTTCTTGATAGAGTCCTTTAATGCAGAAGTCTTTCTCTAATTCTGATGAAGTCTAAACTACTTTTTCTTTGGCTGCATGTGATTTAGGTATCATCTCACAAACCACCATCTAAACCAAGATGATTTATACCTGTTTTCTTCCATGAGTTACATAGTTTTGGCTTACATTTTAGATTTTTTATCCACTTTGAATTCCTTTTCAGCCAAGGTATAATGCAGGAATAAAAACATTCTATTGCAGGTACATATTGTCTCAGCACCATTTACTAAAAAACACTATTCTTCACCTATTATATTGCCTCAGCACCCTTGCTGGAAGGGAAAAAAAAAGCCAGGCCTGGGGATAAAGCTCATACAGCTCAGTGACAAAGCATTTAGGTAGCATATCTGAGGCCCTGAGTTTGAGCAATACTCAGGATGTGGGGGAGCAAATAAATATCTGGGTTTACTTCTGGACTCTCAATCTTCAGTGCTCTGTTTTATGCCAGCACCTCACTGTGTTCATTACTGCCGTTTTCTAATAAGCTTTCAAATGAGGAAGCATGAATCCCCCAAATTTTAAATTCCTTACCTAGCTTGTTTTTGATATTTAACATCCCTTACATTTCTGTTTGAATTTTAGGATCAGCTTATTCATTCTACAAAAAAAATCTAGCTGAAATTTTGATACGGATTAAAACTGAATGTGTAAACCAATTTGAGGAAAATTGTCTCCCAATTCTTGAGACTAGATATCTCATCATTTTTGTATGTGAGGAGTGGAGGAGTGGAGTACTAGGGATAGAAACCAGGATTGTTCTACCATTGTGCACATCCCCAATCCCTTTTTTTTTTTTTTAAGACAGAACAGTGAGAGAAAGAGAGAATCGATTTTATTTAGTTTTTCATGTGGCTTTTGTTGCTCCAACACTAGGTTGTGTACATACATAGTGCTGGGGTTCGAACTCACATCCTTGCTAGGTAAGCACCATAACCGTCAAGCCACTGCACCAGCCCCAAGACTCAATGTTCTTAAGAAATATATTCCTCTCACTGTGTGTGATAGCACACATCTGTAATTCCAGTGACTCAGGAGGCTAAGGAACATGGATCACAATTTCAAGGCCAGCTGGGCAATTTAGCAAAACCCTGGCTCTAACAAGGGTGGGGTATACAGCTTAATGGTAAAGCACCCCTGGGTTCAATCCACAGTAACAGGAGTAGGTGAAGAGGGAAGGAAACAATCTTGAAGAGATGATTCACAAAAGGTGATTTACAGGGCTGAGAATCCAGCTCAGTGGTAGAATGTTTGCCTACGAACTGCTGACCTACAAACTGCAGGTACTCTGGCTAGTGGCTGGATTCAATATGGCCAATGGGAGGTAGTGAGAGATCACTGAAAGCAGAGAGGAGCACATTTATTCATCAGGTTGCCCATCCTGCTGGCACTACAGAGGAGCTCCTAGTTCTATGTGACAAGATGTGAAGTGGGAACTCAAGACAAATTTAGGCAGGCAGAGAGAAGGCTGAGAACTCTGATCTCCCAATTCTCACTAAATATTTCTAGTCTGCAGATGAATCCCACTCTCAACCAGCTTTTGCCAATATAAAAAAAAATTTTTGTTAGCACAACTGATGCAGGTGTCTGAAAAGGAAAATACTTGTTCTCCTCAGGCATATGAGAATCAAATCTCAACACAGCCCGCAGAAATGAGACCAGTTCCAGGAGGAAACAGCCTCTACACTCCTCTGCATACTCCTCTATCATTGGCAGGAGTATAGAGAACAAGAGTAGGTTCTAAACGTAAAAGACTAAGAAAGAAAAAAAAAAAAAAACAGGACTATGAGGAGTAATCAGATTAAATTTAATGTTGTGAGTGGGCTTACCTGGTATTCTCTTGCTGTGAAGGGCCAGATAGCAGGAATTTTAGGCTGTGTAGTCCACACGGAATCTTTCACATACTCTTCTTATATTTTACAAACCTTAAAAATATATAAAAACTATTTTTAGCTCAAGGGATGGGGGATAACTGGACAATTCTGGCCCAAAAAATATTTATCAACTGCTAGACCTTTAACAATTGTTTAGCTAACCTACAAATAAGGGCATCTGTTGTATAAGTGTAACTCCTGATTCATCTGTTAAACGTCACCAATCAATTCAGCTTTAACAAATCCTGTCTACATTTAAAACATACCCAGGATCTCATCACCCCCATGTCTCTACTGCAGTGTCTCTACTACTATCACTCAGGTTCAAACCACCTGCGTTGAATTTTGCAACAGCTTCCTAATTAGTAATTCTGTCTTCAGCTTTGGTCCCTTCCCTATGTGTCCCTCACTTTCTTCTTTCTTAATATAGCAATCGAGGTGCCCTTATGAAATTTATATAAGGCCAGCTGCTGGTATGCCAGCAGCTCAGTAGGGTGAGGCAAGAGAATTGCAAATTCAAGACTAGTTTCAACAATTTCGGGAGGCCCTAAGCAACTTACCAAGACCCTGTCTCAAAATGAAAAATAAGAAGGGTTGAGGATGTGGCTCAGTGGTAAAGCACCCTTAGTTTCAATTCCCAGTACCAAAAAATAAAATCAGTTGCCCAAGCTGGCCTTGAATTTGGGATCTACCTGCCTAAGCCTCCTAAGTAACTGGGATTACAAAGATGCACCACCATACCATGCCAGAAGCCTTCTAACCAACTGGAAAAGATTTCTAAGAAAACAGAATAAATTTTCAGCCATACTTAGCTTGAACATAGCACAAAGCAGATTACAAGGTCTACCAAGAGCAACAGACTTCTCACTCCCACTTTAAGCCTTCAATTTATACAGATCTACTCCCACCAAAAATGAAAACTCCCCTGTCAATTGTCTTTTCCATTACCTTACTCCTACCTTTCCACTTCTTCCCTTGCTGATCTCCTTCTTAACTCTTTCCACCAGGCCCACACAAACCCTTTTTCTATGAAAATATTTCCTACCTTTAACCCCTTCAAAAATACAAAATTCAACTAGCATTAATTTTCTCAAACCATTCCCTTTTCTCTAAAGCTCACTGGTAGAGGAATAAATGGTGCCCCCCCCAAAGTCTCTGTCCTAAATCTTGAAACTGTAAATGTGATTTTTCGAGGAAAAAATGTATTTGCAGGGGCTGGAGTGTTGGCTCAGAGGTTACAGCACTTGCCTGGCATGCTCAAGAACATGGGTTTGAACCCCAGCACCTCGTACACAATGAAGTGTCAAAGCAACAAAAGCCACATGGAAAACTAAATAAAGCTGATTCTTTTTCTCTGTCCCTCCCTCTTTTAAAAAAAGACAGGAAACCATCTTAGGTCAGGAACTATGTGATCAGAGAGAACCCGTTTTTAAATTCCTTATCAAATATCTGATTACACCCATACCTCTTTTCTGTACCCACCCCAATTTTATGTTAGTCATTTGCACAGACTATACCCCTGAGCTCCTCCAATCAGAGTGAAGGGTAGGATTGTGTCAGGTTGGAAATATAAGCAGGCAGACTGCCCACTTAAATGTGCCTGCTCATCAGATCCCCTTTGTGAGTGCACCCTTCTGCAGAAGTGAAGACTGCCTTGCTCACCCACTTCTGGACATGTTTGATTTTCTTACGGCACCTCAGAATTTTTAATAATTTTATTTCTAACACAGCTCACATGGATGACCAGAGGTCCTTAATAATCTCCTTAATGCCAACAATCGACCAAATTTTTATTCCATTTCAACCATACAACCCTTTCACTACATCTAAGAGACAACAGAAAAACACTTTCTGAAAAATCTGAGTCTAGTAGTTTGTCAAGTTCATAACTCCTTTTTGAAAAACTTCACAAGCTGACAAACACCCCCTTAGAATTCAAAAAGCCTAAGGCACTTCATAAACACATATTCAGAACTTTCTAGGCTCCCCATAGCTGACTTGATAAAGGGTGAGTTCCTGACCTGAGCGCATCCAACATATAGTCACTGTAATAAAGGGTTTTCTAACATCACCACTATAAACATCTGGACCACATAAAATTCCCTGTTGTGAAGAGGGTTTGTGTGCTTACAGGATGTTTAGCAGGAGCATCCCCTGGCCTCTACCAAATGCCAACAGCACTCTTTTCCCCAGCCCTGACAGTCAAGTTTCTCCAACGGGCTGGAGCAGTGGCTCAGTAGTTATGGTGCTTGCCCAGCATGCACGAGTATACAGGTTTAAACCCCTGCACCCACATACACAACTAAGTGTTGGAGCAATGAAAGGCATGTGAAAAACTCAATAAAAATTGATTCTCTCTCTCACTGTCCTTCTCTCTTTATTTAAAAAAAAAAAATTTTCTCCAAACACTGCCAAATGACCCTTGACAGGTAAAGTCACCTCTGGGTGAGAACTACTACTACCATGGCAGACAACTAGATTATCAATTATTGGACTCCTGCTACTAGAGGAATTAAAACAAGGTAAGCCAATGGCCAGAGCCGTCTATACTCAGCAATCTTCAGAGTCCTGAATGACATTCAAGTTTCTGTAAGGTCAGGTATATTCTTCAGTAAACTACAAATAGTCTTTTCTTCCTTATTTCTCAGTATGTTGTTCCAATGAACTCTCATTATGTCAGATAATACATGTTATTACATTTAAAAATGCCTGGGGGGCTGGAGCAGTGGCTCAGCAATAACAGCACATGCTTGGCATGCACGAGTACATGGGTTCAAACCCAAGAACCACATACACAACAAAGTGAGCAACAAAAGCCACATGAAAAAAAAAACTAAACAAAAATTTATTCTGCCTCTCTGTCCATCTCTCAAAAAAAACTATATATATATATGTATATATATATACATATATATGTGTGTGTATATATATATAAATAAAAATAAAAATAAAAATTCCTGGGGCTGGAATGGTGGCTCAGTGGTTGGAACACTTGCCTGGCATGCAAAAGGACCTGGGTTCAAACCCCAGCACCACATACACAACTAAGTGTCAGGGAAACAAAGGCCAGGTAAAAAACTAAACAAAATTGATTCTTTCTCTCCCTCTCACTCTCTTTGAAAAAAAGAAGTGCCTAACAAATACTTAAAACTAAAAATTGCTGGGTGCAGTGGCACACACCTGTAGTCCCAGCAACTCAGGAGGGTGAAACAGGAGGATCTCAAGTTCGATGCCAGCCTCAGTAACTTAGCAAGGCCCTCAGGAACTTAGTAGGACCCTTCTCAAATAAAAATAAAAGGACCAGCAGGGCTGGGGATTAAATCACCAATACTGAAAAAAAAAAAAAAAAAAGAGATCACTTTAAGGAGCATAGAACTGTTTATTACTAACTAAAAATGTGTAGGCTGGGGTGTTGGCAGTGGTGGAACACATGCTTGGCATGCATGAGACCCTGGGTCAATCTCCACTACTGCTTAAAAAAAAAAATCTACAAAAAATGAAGGAGTACCTTCAAATTTTACCTCATATATTTCTGCACTGCATGACTGTTTCACATCAAAAATAAGTTCAGTGGGGCTGGAGCGAGGCTGCAGCGTGGTAGCTCAGCAGTTGCAGCACTTGCCTGGCATACACAAGGACCCAGGTTCAAACCCCAGCACCAAGTACACAACAAAGTGGTGGAGCAACAGAAGCCACATGAAAAACTAAACAAAACTGATTCTCTTAAAAAAAAAAAAAAAAATTAAGCTTGGCCGGGCATGGTGGCCCACACCTATAATCCCGCAGCCTGGAAGGTTGAGGCAGGAGGATTGCAAGTTCAAGACCAACCTCAGCAACTCAGGCCCTCAGGAACTTAGCAAGATCCTCTCTCAAAATGAAAAATAAGTGCTGGTGCAGTGATTCAGTGGTTATGGCACTTGCCTGGTATGCATGAGGACCAGAGTTCAAACCCCCGCACCAGATACAGAACTAAGTGTCGGGAAAGCAAAGGCCAGATGAAAAAATAAAATTGATTCTTTTTCTGTATCTTACTCTAAAAAAAAGTTCAAAATAAAAAATAAAAGAGGTCTGAAAGGGGGACAAAATATTACATGGAGGAGAGACAGCCTCTTCAACAACTGGACAGCCCCTTGCAGAAAATTGAAATTAGACCCATATCTTTCACTTTGCACGAGAATCAAATCAAAATGGATCAAGGAGCTAGGAATTAAACCAGCTACCTTGCAAATGACAGAAGACAAAGTAGGTCCAACACTTCAGCATTTGGGAGTAGGCAAAGACTTTCTCAAAATGTCTCCTAAAGTAAAGGAAGTAATGTCAAAAATCAGTGAATGGGATGCCATTAAGCTAAAAAGCTTTTGCACTGCCAAGGAAACAATCAAAAGAGTCAAGAGATTTCCTACCGAAATGGAAAGAATCATGGACTATGATTCCTCGGACGGGGACTCATATCCAGAATCTACAAAATCCTCAAAAATCTCAACTACAAAAACACAAACAACCCAATCAATAAATGGGCCAAAGAGCTAAATAGAAACTTCTCAACAGAAGACATTGATCAAGTCAACGAATACATGAGAAAGTGCTCTAAATCACTAGTAATCAGAGAAATGCAAATGAAAACTACGTTAAGATATCACTTCACGCCAGTCAGAATGGCAAAATGAAGAAAATTAACAATAATAGATGCTGGAGGGGCTGTGGAGAGACAGGCACACTAACACACTGTTGGTGGAGCTGCAGACTGGTACAGCCCCTTTGGAAAGCAGTGTGGAGAATCTTCAAAAAATTAGGGATGAGACCACCATACGATCCTGCTCTTCCACTCCTGGGTCTCTTTCCAGGGGATTTAGAATCAGCACATTATAGTGTCACGGCAATATCTATGTTCATAGCAGCCCAATTTACAATAGCTAAATCATGGAAACAACCCAGATATCCCTCACTGGATGAATGGATCCAAAAGTTATGGTACATATATACCATGGATTTTTTTTTTTTTTTAAAGAGAGAGGGACAGTGAGAAAGAGAGGGAGAGAGAAGCAATTTTTATTTAGTTTTTTGTGTGACTTTCATTCCTCTGACACTTTGTTGTGTATGTGGTGGTGGGGTTTGAACTTGCGTACTTGCACATGCGAGGCAAGTGCTGTAATCTCGGAGCCACCGCTCCAGCCCCTATACCATGGAATTTTACACAGCAATTAGAAACAATGATATTGCAGCCTTTGAAGGTAAATGGATGGCTATGGAAAAAATTATGCTGAGTGAAATCAGCATGACCCAGAAAACCAAGGGTCGAATGTCTTCACTCATCTGTGGAGGCTGGAACTAGACCCTGGCCATTAAGAGAGGAGGTCTATTATCAGGTGTTAAATCCAGATATCATGTAATGTTACAAAACCTAATACTTGTTTTGGAGATGTTGTGGGAAGGGAGGGATAAGGGTGGGTCATTGGGGGGGGCACTCTTGGGGGTAAATCCAATTTTCAGAAGCTATATACATTATATATTATTTTGTTAAAATTTGTATGATTGTTCACCAAATAAATTTCTCAATTAAAAAAAATAAAAGCTGTCTGGAGATGTGGCGATATGGCTCAGTGGTTAAGTACCCCTGGGTTCAATTCTGAGTACCAAAAAAACACAAATATGTATATATATTATACAAATATATATATATATATATAATTTGCCAGGCATGGTGGTACATGCCTATAATCCCAGCAGTTGAGTAGGCTGAGGAAGGGGGATCACTAATTCAAGGTGACTCTCTGCAACTGAAACTTAGCAAGACCCTGTCTCAAAACATAAAAAAGGCTAGACAGGGGCTGGAGCAGTGTCTCAGCGGTTTTGGCGCTTGCCTGGCATATGTGAGGACCCAAGTTCGAGCACCATGTAACACAACAAAGTGTAGGAGCAATGAAAGTCACATGAAAAACTAAATAAAATTGATTCTTTCTCTCTCTCATTGTCCCTCTTAAAAAAACAAAAAGGGGGGGAGGCTGGAGCGATGGCTCAGCAGTTACGGCGCTTTCCTGGCATGCGTGAGTATGCGGGTTCGAACCCCAGCACCCACGTACACAACTAGTGTTGGAGGAACGGAAGTCATATGAAAAACTCAATAAAAATTGCTTCTCTTTTTCTCACTGTCCCCTCTTTCTTTGAAAAAAAAAGGGGGGGCTAGAGATGTAGCTCAGTGGAAGAACACCCTGGGTTCAATTCCTAGTACTGCCAATAAATAAATGAATACACAAACAGATCCTCGCACACAGCACCTACGCGGTGTTCTGGGCTTGGCTTCTATTTGCTATAAACTGTCCCCTTAATGGGTTTTCACTTCCATTGCAGGGTCGAGCTGTGCAGTTTTTTTTTTCTTTTTTTTGTTTTTTGTTTTTTTTATAGAGAGAGAGAGAGAGCGCGAGACAGAGAAAGAGAGAAACTTTATTTCGTTTTTCACATGGCCTTAGTTGCTCCAACACTCAGTTGTGTACACAGCATCAGCATCGTTGAACCTTAAAAACATCAGGCTAGGAGGCTGGAGCTGTGGCTCAGCGTTTACAGCACTTGTCTGACATGTGCGAGGATGCAGATTAGAACCCCAACACCATGTACACAACAAAGTGACAGACCAATGAAAGTCACTTGAAAAACTAAATAAAAGGGGCTGGAGCAGTGGCTAAGCAGTTACAGCACTTGCATGGCATGTGCATTGGTTCAAACCCCAATACCCACATACATAACAAAGTGTCAGAGCAACAAATTTCACATGAAAAACTAAACAAAATTGATTTGCTCTTTCTCATTGACCCTCTCTCTTAAAAATAAAAATAAAAAAATAAAGGCTAAGCTAGACGCAATGGCACATGCCTGTAATCCCAGCAACTCAGAGGCTGAGACAATAACATTGCGAGTTCAAAGCCAGCCTCATAAACTTGACAAGACCCTGTCTTAAAATAAATATAAAAAGGACTGAGAATGTGGCTCAGTGGTTAAGCACTCCTGGGTTAAATCCCTGGGTTAAAAAAAGTGAAAAAAAATCAATCGCAAATATTAGTGATGTTGGTTTCTCTCTTTTTTTTTGGTGGTATTGGGTATTCAACTGGGTGCTCTACCGCTCTACCACGAAACTACACCCTCAGCCTTCTTTTATTTTTCATTTTGAGACTGGGTCTTGGTAAGCGGCCAAGGGTTTTGCCAAGTTGCTGAGGCTAGCCTCAAATATGCAATCCTCCTGCCTCAGACTCCCAAGCTGCTGGGATGATAGGCATGTGTCACCAAACCCAGCCTATTGACTTCACTTAAATGAAATATCCAGAAAAGACAAATCTATGTAGACAAAGTAGACAGGAGGTTTTCTTTTTGGGTAAATGAAAATATCCTAAAATTATACATTGGTGCCCCGTGCAGTGGATCCCAGTGATTCGGAAGTTTGAGGAAGGCCTCAGCAACTTAGCAAGACCCTAAGAAAACTTAATGAGACTCTGTCTCAAAACAAATAAAAATAAATTTAAAAAAAGGCTGATGATGTAGCTCAGTAGTAAAGCACCTCTAGGTTTAAGCCCCAGGATCAAAAACATTAAAAAAAAAATTTTTTTTTAATAGAGTTTTTCACATTGCTTTCGTTGTTCTGACACTTAGTTGTGTACACGGGTGTTGGGGTTTGAACCCGTGTACTTGCGCATGCAGGGTAAGCGCCGGTAACCGCCGAGCCACTGCTCCAGCCCAAATAAATAAATAATTTAAAAAATGAAATTATGTATTGGTAATGATCTCAAAGATCTGAATACACTAAAAACTATTCAGTTGTATATTTCAAGGTAGATTATACTAAAACTGAAATGACACAGATTTTGGTATATGTGAGATTTTTTAAAATAAGCCTTAGTCTTTTGAACATTAATACCAATTTTTGGTTTTGAACAAAAATTTCTTATTTCTTGTGGTCACAACAAATTTTCAAATACTAGCTGAAACAATAAAATTAGGTCCAGTATGGTGATGCATACCTAGTAATACCAGCAACCTGGGAGGCTGACTTAAGATCGCAAGTTCAAGGGTCAGCCTCAGCAACTTAGCAAGGCCCTAAGCAACTTAAGTGAAATCTATCTCAAAATAAAAAACAAAAAGGCCTGGGGATATAGCTCAGTGGTAAAGCACCCCAGGGTTCAATCCCAGTACTGCACCAAACAAACAACAACAAAAAAGTAAATTTCAAATTTTCACATTGATAAGGCCATCTTTTTAAAAACTACCAGTATTAGTTTTACTTAAATTTCTGATGGGCTTAAGGAGTAAAAAAGTACACTGTGCCCAATAACATGTGCCTGTTTCTCAACTACCATTACATTACAAAGTCACCACAATAGAAACCTTCCCTAATACAATTTTTTAGAATAGTATTTGGCCTACCATAAGCACTTACTATTAAAGTAATAATCAACTGTAATATTACTAATATAATAACAAACAGCATGAAAAATATTTCCTTAGTTACTCCTGATTTCGCCCACCTACTTGACAACCCCCACTTCCATATTATCACCCTTTCAGCTTCAATAACCACAGTATTTTTCCTTCCTTCCTTAGCAATGCTGGCAATCAAACCCAGGGCCTGGCGCATGCTAGGTAAGCCCTCTACATTAATTCTAAATCTTCCATTTATCTTGAAACAATACCTCTCAAAGATAAGGATCCTTGGGATCCCACAGGCCCTTTCAAGGAATTTCCAAGATTAAAAATCATACAAGTGTAAAAGATCAATTCAAAGTACAAAACTGGGCTGGAGCAGGGGCTGGAGCGGTGGCTAGGCGGTTACGGTGCTTGCCCGGCATTGGCAAGTACATGGGTTCAGATCCCAACACCCACATACACAACTAAGTGTCAGAGCAACAAAAGCCATGTGAAAAACTCAATAAAAATTGATTCTGTCTCTCTCACTGTCCTCCTCTTTAAAAAAAAAAAAAAAAAAAAGTACAAAACTGAAAGCCGAGTAAGATGGCATACACCTATAAGTCCAGCAATTTAGGAAGCTGAAGCAGGAAGATCAAAATTCAAGGCCAGCCTCAGCAACTTAGTGGGACCATCAGCAATTTAGTGAGACTCTGTCTCAAAATAAAAAATAAAAAGGGCTGAGAATATAGCTCAGTGGTAAAACGCCCCCATGTTCAACACCCAGCACTTCTCCCCCAAAAAAGTACAAAACTGGGGGCTAAGAGTGTGCAGCTCAGTGGTAAAGTACTTGCCTACCATATACAAGGAGCTGTTTTCAATCCCCAGCATATAGCACACCCAAAAGTACAAAACAAACCAATGAATTTTAATGTAACAAAATACAAAAAGTACAAAGAAAAAGTTTCAAATTCCATATGGAACTAACCTTTAAGATAATATCATTTCCTGAGTTGTTATAGTATCAAAGAAAAACACAATCACATGGAAAAGTTATTAAAATATCCTTCCCAACATATTGACATGAAGGTAGATTTTCTTCATATACTCCAAACAGAACATATAACAGCTTGAACACAGAAGTGGGTGGGACAATCCAACTGTCATAGGAAAAATATTTAAAGAGATTTTCAAAAATGTAATACACCTATCATTCTTTCACTAAATTTTTTATTCTAGTCATTTTTCATTCAAAAAGGTACTTATATTAACCTGTAATTAGTTTATTATGCATACATGTATTAACAACTTCTTGAGAATGTAAAGGTATCCTGCAACCAAAGTTTGAGTACCACTATATTAAAATAACATTTAATCTTTTGTTTTTAGTTACCTTGAGTTTTTAACTAGAGAGGCTATAAATCTTTCTTTCTTCAAATGTAGTGTATTGCAACTGAGGTTAAGATAAAGCTGCTCCAAACTCCCTTAAAAGTAGAAAAGACAGCCACTAATGGTGGTACATGCCTCCAATCCCAACACTGGGGAGGCTGAGACAGAAGGATCACAAGTTCAAAGCCAGCCTTGGCAACTTAGGGAGGGTCCTGAGTAACTTAGCAAGACCCTGTCTCAAAATAAAAACTGAAAAGGGCTAGAAGATGTAGTTCAGTGTTAAGTGCCCCTGAGTTCAATCCCTGGTACAAAAAAAAAAAAAAAAAAAAAAAAAAAAAAAAAAAAAAAAAAAAAAAGAAAAAAGAAAAAAGAAAAAAAAGCTAACTGCTACATTTGCAAATGTAATTACCATCTATAATAAAGCTATAATACAGAACTTATGAAGGAATAAAGCCAAATAATTTTTCACTGATGATACATAGAAAAATAGCCTGAGTTTCAGAAAACTTAAAAAAAAATAAGTCCTGGAGTAATTATCTATGGTAACAATTTAATTCTAAATGGTTCCTATATAATTTAAACCTATCACCATCAGTAGAGGATGTTCAAAAAACTATGTGAAACATAAATCTGCTAATAAATGTCATAAAAAATATTTAACTATTAGAAAAACAATCCATTCTTTTGAAATAAGCAACCCTGGTCACCTTCATTATTAGAATAAATACCATCAGCTGTGTTTTAATGAGCTAAAAAGGGCCATCCAGCAAAGGGTACTAATGGCATTCCTTAATTAGAGTTCTTTTTCAGTTCTTCTGTTAAGTCTATCAATTTAAATGCCAGCACAAAACCTTGTTGTACAGGCTAGATGTTTAAAAAAAAAAAACTGTTCACTATGAAATTACATCAGTGATTGAGCAAGGCAAAATAACATTTTCCTCAGAAAGGAATGCTTAAAGTGGGTAAAAGCTCAGGAGCCAGGGCAAATTTTGTTGAAAGATCCTGTTTAGAAAGTCACACACCTGACCTAAGAGACACTTTCTGCCTAAAAAGAGGCAGCTCTATCACAGACCTACTTCTCTCATTTCCTCCCATGCTGTAGGCCTGAATTTGCAGTTTCCAAATTAAGCACTTTTAAAGCACTTCTCATCCTACTCTCAGGAAGAATTCCATTGGTATCTAGGTAGTGAAAAATTTTAAGTTTTTCAATTTTAAAAAAAATAATAATTCCAGGGGTTGGAGCGCTGGCTCAGCAGTTATGGAGTTTGCCTGGCATGCAAAAGGACTTGGGTTCGAACCCCAGCACCACATACACAACAAAGTGTTGGAGTAATGAAAGCCACATGAAAAACTAAAGCTGATTCTTTCTCACACTGTCCTTCTCTTTAAAAAATTAATTTTTAAAAATTCATTGTTAGTGATGCCCTGTGTGACTTAACAATTAAGGAACTGATCAGAGCTGGACTTGGTGGCTCACGCCTATAATCTCCAAGGGTTGAGAGGCTGAGAGAGGAAGATCACAAGTTCAAAAACCAGCCTCAACAACTCAGCAAGGTCCTAAGCTACTCAGGGAGACATTATTTTAGAAGTAAAAAGGTCTGGGGATGCAGCTCAGAGATTAAGGGCCCCTAGGTTCAATCCCCAGTACCGAAAAAGAAAAGGAGAGGCAGGCCTAACCAGAAGAGAAGCTGAACATTGCATGGTTCTCTGCAACCTCCAGGTTTACATCTGAAATTTTATTTTTGGTGCTAGGAACTGAACCCAAGACCTTGCGCATGCTCAGGACATGGCTATATTGAGATACACGATCAACCCTACCTCAGTTTTTAAAAAATATTTAGATGAAGAAAAACCCGCCCACATGTAATTATCCCACTAAGTAGCATGTTTTTGTTTTCTGCTACGTTACTAAAATATCCTTTTCTAATACTAGACACTTATGGTGAAATTACTTCCTCCCGCAAGAACTCCATTTCAACTGAGACTCCGAAAACATGGTTCATAGTACTTCTCAAATCTCAAGGCTTTAATTCCTTCCTCCTCCCTCCTCTCCCCTGTCAAGCTTCCACCCCCTGGAAAATTCTGCACGCGCCGCGTTTTCACAACGCATCATTTAGAGGCGTGTGCCTCTAATTTTTGGACTTCATATTCCATTCTGCCTTTGCAAAATACAGCCCCACTAAAAAATATTCTTGAGAACAGTGATAAAGATCAAGAACTCAATTCCCTCAGCTCGCACGTCTCTCTATAAACTTCACCATGGCTCTCAACGCACCCATTTCCACTCCAGAGCAGCCAAACCAGTGCCCGGACCGCCCCCCCACCCCCGTCCCAAATCACTCGGTGACCTTGGGCCCGGCCACCACTCCCTCCCAAGCTAAAGAAGGTAAAACCAAGATCCCCTCCCATGCTGCCCGCTGTCTGCAGAGGCCTCGGGGCTCAGGCCAGGTCAGCGGGGTGCAGCGGGGCCGGGAGAGCCACCGGCAGGAGCCGCAGCCCCGGGGACGTGGACGAGGCTGCCTCGGGAGAACCGCCGGGAAGGAAGAACGCCGGGGGCGGGGACGAGGCCCGGGGCTACCTGCCCGGCCGGCCCCGACAGTGGGCGCAATGGCTGCTCGGACAGCCCTCGGCACCCCGGTCTGACTCCGCCGCGGAAAAGCCCCGCTGAAGTCTGTCCACCCAGCAAGCCGCGGCAGGTGACGCGGCGACTGGGCGGCAGGGCGTGCAGACGAGCTGCCCACCTCAAGCGACTGCATCTCCGAGCCTCCCTCTTCCCCCCAGGGGCGCGAGGAGCGGGGACCACGACACTGAGGCTGGGTCAGGAAGGAGAGCCGAGTGCCCTCCGGAGAGGCTGCCGAAAGGGAGGTGAGGACGCTGGCTGAGGGGCAGTCAGGAACGCTCGCATACCTTCCTCCGCCTGGCCGCAGGTCCAACTGGTGCCAGCAGACCGCCTCACATCCGGGTATCCGCAGACACTCAGCTGCTTCTGCCGCGGCCGCCGCCTCCCCCGCGGCTCAAACACCAAACTTCCGGCGACGACGGCGACGCCTCGCCCGTCAGATGGGAGTTACCTGTGACCGTCTTGGGCGCGCTTGCGCAACAGTCCCCTTCTGCTGGAACCAGCTCAGTTGACGTGCCCAGAAGACGAAGATGGCCGCCACGCTCGTTGCGTGTCACGCAATTTTTAATCCCGGCCCTGGACGGCTGGGCGTCGGGGAAAGGCGAGCCTGCGTCCATCCTCAGCGCAGGCGCGGTGGGAGGCCTCGCGTGCGCGCCTCCGCGGGTGGGCGCCTGGCCGGGAGACGGTGGCGCCCCCTGGCGGCGGCAGCTTGTCTGCCTTGGCCCCGAGGGGTGATGGTTTGCCTTGGAAACCGGTTGCAATCGGTTCCCTGCAGGTTTCCAGTACCTTCATAGGCCAGAGTCTAGCCAGAGAGGCTTTGATCTGCCTCAGGGCCAATGTAAAGAAGCAAAATGGGTTTAATTACCCTTCTGTCTCCTTTCACCGTACTGCTCGTCAGCCCATCCAGAATTCAGGGCTTCACCCTGGCACCCTTTTCTCGAATGTTCTACAAGTTAGGAGCGGTTGTTCAAACAAATCTTTGGCTCCTCTGAACTTCTACAGATGGAACTCAGTTTGTTTTACCCCTAGGATTTCTGGTTCTCTCGCCGCCTTTGGACGCATTTTCTGTGCTGTCTTTCTTTTCAGAGCAGTGAGGATGGGTACTCCCCTCGAATAGAAGAGAGGGGATGGGAGGTGGATTCTCCCCTTCCTGCCCTCCTTTTCGAAGCCAAATACAACCGAAATATGCTCTTCGGTTTGTGAAGACTGATGCTTTTTCTGACAAAACATCTTCCCCAAGACTTTGGTGAACCGCCTGGCTCTTTAGTGGGGTTATTTTATGGGTTAGGCTTTGGTGGTGGAGGCCATTCCCATATGTTGTGGTACTTGGCAAAATCCAGCCCCGGGTCTCCACCCTTGCCCCCAGTTCCTCATATACTTTAATGGCTTATGCTTAATTTGGGGGAAAAACACTCAGGAGTAAAACGACCTGGTTTAAGCTTGGTATTTACCAGGGGAACTGGCCTGTTTGCCTTCATCTTCAGAATTGTTAGACAGCTAAGGGAATTTTTTTGTTGTTTTTTGTTTGGCTCTGGAGATTGAACCTAATGGCACTTTACCAGTGAGCCACATCCCCAACCCTTTTTTTAAAATTTTTCGTGTGAAAGTGTCTCACTAATTTGCTGAGGCTGGCCTTGAACAAGCAATCCTCCTACCTCATCCTCCTGAGTTGTTGGGATTAGGAGCAAGAGCCACTGCACCTGGCTGAAATTTCTTATAGTTTGGTGAATCACTTTTAATAACACAAGTTCTGGGCTGGGGCGGTGGCTCAGCGATATGGTGCTTGCCTGGCATGCGCAAGGACGCCAATTCGAACCCCAGCACCACATGTGCAACAAGTGTCGAGAAACGAAAACCAGATGAAAAATTAACTCGCTTTTTTTTTTTTTTTTTTTTTTTCAGGGCTGAGGACCGAACTCAGGGCCTTGCGCGTGCTGGGCAAGCGCTTTGCCACTGAGCTAAATCCCCAACCCCCAGATGAAAAATTAAATAAAATTGATTCTCGCTTTCTCTCTTTCACTGTCCCTCTCTTAAAAAAAAAAAAAACTCAAGTTCTGGCATACACGCACACAAACACACAGGCACACACACCATTTTTATAAGCTTCCATTACCCCAAAATGGATATTTGCTTCTAAGTGATCCATTCCACAGTTCCACTCTGTTGTATTGGCCTCATCAAGGAGCATAGGAATCCTGATAAATGTCAGACCATATGAAATCATACGTATTTATTTTTGGTATAGAAGTAATGTGATGTATAATTCATATCTGCAATTTATTCTAGATTTTCTTTTCTAAAACTGTAAATTCCTTTTCCTTCTTTCATTATAATTATTATTATTATTTAATCTCTACTGGGGATTGATACCAGGGTCTCACACTTACACTGATCTACATCCCCATCTCTTTTCATTTTTTAATTTTCCCTGTCTGGCCTCCAACTTGGAATCCTCCCACCTCACCCTCTCAAGTAGCTGAGATTTTACAAGTGATGGTCACCACACCCAGCTATCATCAGTTTCTTAAATGTGCTGTGATAAAATAGTTTGCTTTTGGGAAAAAAATAAACTCTGGGCATTACTCTTTATTATTACAAAGAATATTTTTCACTTGTGACTCATTAATACCAGTGGCCTCACATCATAACCTAATTAAATCTTAATTATTCTGGAACATCAGTTTAACAAAATTTGTTCTACCAATGTTTTCTTTTAGAGCAGTATGTCTTTGAGCTCTGGAATTTGAGTCATTTAATTTGTCCACTAAAAAAATAATCATGAGCCATGGCTCAGCAGTAGTAGTACTTGCCTTGCATGTGCGAGGACTTGGATTTGAGCCCTATCACCATGTAAACAACTAAGAATCTGAGAAACAAAGGCAAGATAGAAAAGTAAATGAATTGATTTTCTTTCTTTCTCTCACTATCTCTCTTTTTTTAAAAAAAAAGTAAATAAATAAAAAGGCTGGGGAGAGTTGGGGATATGCTTCAGAGGTTGAGCGAGCACCTCAGGGTTCAATCCTGCTAACAAAAAGGAAATCAAACCCAGTACTTCATGCTTGCCAGGCAAGCACTCTACCACTGAACCACATCCCCAGCCCAGCAACATTTTTTAAGGACTTTATTGCTACCATAAGTAGGGGTGCAGCTGATCTCAGGCCATCCTGAAACCTGAGGCTCAAATTACGTCAGCAAAACATTCTGCAGTGCTCATTTCTTTTTCCATCTGCATTAGCTTCATTCTCAAGTTGGTGAGTTTCATGACAACTCAGCAAGGATTTCAAAAGTTTGCAATGAGCCTGGCCCATTGAGTTAATAATTATAATTCCAGTGACTCAGGAGACTGAAGCAGAAGAATCAAAATTTGGAGGCCAGCTTCCACAATTTAGCAAGATCCTATCTTAAAATAAAAAATAAAAAGGACTAGGAATGTAGCTAACTGATAGAAGCACCCTAGGGTTTAATTCTCAGTACCACACACACACACACACACACACACACACACAAATTCCAGTGAAAAGAAAGGCCTCCTTCCTAAGAGCTGAGAAGTTCAGATCAACTCAGCTTTGTCAAGTGCTTATGCTAGAAAAACATGGAACCTAGATGATGCATATTAAAGCTCAACACTATGGTGATGATGGTGGTGATGGTCATTTTCATAGCCCCTACTCCATATTCTTTTCCTGCACTAAAAACTGTGAATATAATTTCATGAACATGTTTAAATTGCTTCATTTTCTTTGCTGACTCTAAACTGTAGAATGCATTGTTCTGCAATTGCTTATAAATAGGACATCTACTTCTAAAAACTGATGATGAAACAGTCTCGTTGCCCCACTCATCACATTCTCGTTTATTCCTTTTCTTTCTCATGACCAATCTAAACATCCACAACATAGAAAAGTTTCTTCTCAAGTAGGATAGGACAATCTGACTTTCAGACTGACCCTCCACTCGCAGCAAATAACGGCCTTTGCTATGTTGCTGCACTTCTTGGCTGACTTTATTTCAGGACACTCAACAGTTTCCATGCTATGAGAGAGTAAAAATTCTAAAAAATCTTCTAGCTGTAAAACAGAGACAAACAAAAGTTATAGTAATTTGGTATATATCAATTGACAACAGCATTTCAGTTTGCCATCTGGGAAACTCACACTACCAAATACAAGTAATTGGGCTGGCTGCACATATTTGAGAGAAGACAAGTGGGTGTTAGCCAGATTAAAGAACTGCATGTACAAAAGTCTGAAGAGGAGAGTAAGCTTGATGAGTTGCAAGGGTTCTAATATTCTTATATTCTTTTAGGGGAAAGGATTAAAAAGCTGGATGGGATGGCATACACCTGTAATGCCAGCTACTCAGGGGGCTAAAACACAAGGTTAGCAAATTGGAGGACAATCTTAGCAACTTGGTGAGACCCTGTCTCAAAATAAAAAAGTTTTTAAAAGGACTAGGTATGTAACTCAGTGGTAGAGCACCCCTGGATACCAGCCCCAGTACAGAAAAAACAAAACAAAACAAAAACAGGTAGGCAAAACTCAAAAGCTCTAAATGGAAAAGCACTTGTGGATAATAGAGGAGTACTCTGTGCTTGTATTAGGAATACTTCCATGAGCAGTAGAGACACAAGGTCTTCCTTATAAAGCATACATTCTAACGGGGAAACCATTGAGTTCTTTTTACTTATTTATTTATTTTAATTCTGAGACAGGGTCTTGCTAAATTGCTTAGATCCTCACTAAATTGCTGGGGCTGACCTCAAACTTGTGATTCTACCAGTTCAGCTTCCTGAGTCACTGGCATTGCAGGCATGTGTCACCTCTCCCAGCCCAAACTTTTGTCTTAAGTCCCCAGTAAACTATACTCGGTATAATCCTGGATCTCTTTCTTCAGTCTCACATCACCTCGGGGCCAATTCTCACACACCAAGTGTTGTTTTGGAATAAGCGCACATTATGTGCAAAGCACTATTCTAGATGCTAGAGTGCTGAAGGGAGCATAAATGTGTTTGTTAGAGTAGACATCTGATTAATGTGCAAAGTCAAAATGTTAAAACATCAACCCTGAAGTAAATTCCAGTAGTCTTGACTTATTAGTTTCTATAAGGTAATACATTTGGGTTTATTAAGTGTGTTCTTATAAATAGGTGACCAAAAGAAGTTGGGTTTTTTTTAAGATTGCTTGGTTTCTGGATCTTCATTAAAAACAAGGCTATTAAATTAAAAGTCTAACAGGTATAATTGAATACCCAAAGAGTACAAAAGGTTTCAGCCGTGTTTCAATGAAAAGTACTGTAAATAGCAAAGTATTTGGTCTTATTAAGAGGAGAAATTAGAAAATTTGGAAAATTATAAGGTTTCAAAATATAGATATAAGAACAAGTCAACAAGAAGAGAGATATAAAAAGTTATGGGTATGGAAATATATTTTGGCATGAAAATTATAGTAAATGTTTCTAGATGAGAAAATAAACAAGCTAAAGAGTATTTAGGTCACACGAGGTTTGTGGAGGATAAATCTCAAAGTTTGTTTGTGATTAAATTGTCCATAGTTAATAAATCAATTAAAGCTATTTAGCATTTTTCCCCTAAGGTCTTTTATTGATGTACTGCTATAAAACCAAAATCTAACTCTGTATATGTCAAAATACTAAGAGTCTCTTAAAATATTGTTTTTAAGTGCCTTGTTTAAGTGTCATGCAGGTTTGTGGAATGGAAGTTTATGTAGGATTATAGACAAGATAATATGTTCTTTTTTATATATTGTAAAAGGGCCAATTACAAACCTGGCTTATAGCTACACAAATGTTTCATTGTTACATGAATAAGATACATTTTTACATCAGATGATGCTGTTCCTGATTATTAACTGTTTCCTAAATGTGTACTTTAAAAGTCAAACCTAATTACTATGAGGACACCTGTGTTATTGACACATACTGTTTGTGTGTATTAGATATAAATTCATGTCCTTTACTCTAGGTATACAAGTCTCTCTTTTTTTTTAAGATAGAGAGGGAGAAAATGAATCAATTGTATTTATTTTTTCATCTGCCTTATGTTTCTCCAACACAATTGTGTATGTGGTGCTGTAGTTTGAACCCAGGTCTTTGTGCATACCAGGCAAGCACTTCAACTGCTAAGCCACTGCTCCAGCCCTTACAAGCCTCTGTAAGTGTAAAGCTTAGAGGAAACACTTTACCATGCTGGTGTTTCTTTATTTCTTTCTTTTTAAGAAAGAGGGGACAGTGTGAGAGAGACAGAGAGAATCTATTTTTATTTAGTTTTTCACATGGCTTTCGTTGCTCTGAGACTTCATTGTGTACACAGATGCTAGGGTTTGAACTCGCGTACTTGCTTGCTCATGTCAGGCAAACGCTGAAACCTTGAAACCGCTGAGCCACCACTCCAGCCCCAAGCTGCTGTTTCTAAACTAAAGTTGTCTGAAGCAGAAGTCTCTCTCAGACTTATAGAAGCAACAGATCTTTGGGGGATTTATTTGCATCATTTAATATTTTATAATTGGACAAAAATAAGCTGTTGTCAGTGTTATGTGTCATTTTATGTTTCTCTTTAGGATGGAAATTTGAAGGTATTTTTGAAGGTCAGTGGGGAGAGCCTGGTTCCTTTGAGGGTTAACAATGTGAAACATGAAGGCATTTTTGCTACTTTTTCCACAGGGAGAGGTTTGGGAACTCTTAGCTTTTGATTCATATTCAAGGTCTGGGATCATAAAAATTATGTTTCTCTGTTTGCTCCTGTTGCCTCGATTTCATTCGACTCTCAGAGGACAGGAGCCCAACATCAACAAAATGGGCATCAAAGGAACTCAAGTTTGCCAGTTTCCTGCCTGCACATTTTAACCCTTTCTCCTGACTCATATGAGAGGATGTGTGAGTGATGGTGGGGTGGTGGGGAGGGGCATCTCAAGGCTGTTTTGTGGCCTTGACACATGAGGAACAACCTGGTTTTTACAGCTTGCCTCCATCATGTATAAAGAAGAGGGCAAGACAAATGACCTTTTTTTGTTTGCCACCTCCTTTCTATCTCCTTCCCTCCCTCCTCTTTCCAGTATTGGGTATTGAACCCAGGGCTTGGTGCACTTTAGAGAAGAACTCTACCACTGAGCTAATCCCTGACCTAGACCAAATGGCTCTTTTCAGAGTTGCAGTTTCTCCAGTGATTTCAGTTTCTGACAATCGAAAGGCCCGATGGGGCACATTTTGAGAGGGCGTGTCCTGAACTTCTTGAGGTACAGGAGTCATCTCAGTTTACATACTAACGTCCTTCCATACCAAGGAAGCTCATTTCCCTAAGTTTTTTTTATTGTTTTATTCCCTGCTTTCAAACATCTTATCTTCTCATTTCAGTAAATAAACAAATAATTAAATGCTAAGAATGAAATATAATAAAGTAGCACTATCCAATTAAACGTTCCATGATGATGGAAATATTTCATATCTGTACTGTAGTCAGAGCTACCCAGTATTGTTGAGTATTTGAAATATGCTTATTGCAACTGAGGGACTGAATTTTAAATTTAATTAATTTTCACTCAAATAGTCACATTCAAGCACTTTTTTTTTAGTCTAGGGGCTTATTAATATCATCATGGGCTTTGGTTAATTTAGAACTCAGTCTTTTTTTTTTTAAGAGAGAGAGGGAGGGGCTGGAGTGGTTAGAGGGCTTGCTTGGCATGAGTGAGGACCCAAGTTGGAACCCCAGCACCACGTACGCAACTGGGTGTCAAAGAAACCAGAATCAGATGAAAAATAAATAAAAATTGGTTCTTTCTTTCTCTCTCTCACTCTCTTAAAAAGAAGAGAGAGAGGAAAGAGAATCAACTTTATTTTTTCATGTGGCCTTTTTTTCTCACTTAGGTTTTTTTGTTTTTTGTTTTTCTTTTGTTGTTGTTGTTGTTTTTTTTAAGAGAGAGGGACAGTGAGAGAGACAGAGAAAGAGAGAAACAACTTTATTTAGTTTTTCACATGGCCTTAGTTGCTCCAACACTCAGTTGTGTACGTGGTGCTGGGGTTTGAACCAGGGTCCTCGTGCTTGCCAGGCAAGCGCCAAAACCGCTGAGCCACAGCTCCAGCCCCAGCACTAGTTTTTTTTTTTTTGTATGTGGTGCTGGGGTTTGAACCCAGATGCTTGCACATGCCAGATAAGCACTCTAACCGCTGAGCCGCCACTCCAGCCCCTAGAACTCAATCTTCAGACTGGTTCTCCTCCTAGTTCTAAGGAAGTTTCCAATAGATTCAGGGGTTACTACCTTTCCATTCACATCCAAAAGGAAAGAGTATTCCACTCAAAGATTTGACTGGAGCAGCTTAGATTCCAAGCCAATTGTGGTCAAGTAATGGAATGTGATCATTGGGATAAAGGGTAGAGTCAGCTTCCTTAGGATCACATGGATCACCAGAAAAATATTAGGAACTTTTGGGAAGAGAAGAGATAGATATTGAGAAGGCAGCACACAAATATTCATTACAGCCTTGATACTGATATTGCAGGCATTTTCATCAACTACAGACTAGTTAAAAATGCAGAATTTCAGGCCCCACAATAACTGAATCAGTGTTTTCATTTTAAAGTATTCAGATGTGAATTCTATGTACATTTAAGCTCAAGAGTTCTGGTGCTCCAGGACGCAGTCCAGACTACAAATACATTTTTTATTTTTTTCAGTGCTAGGAATTGAATCCAGGAGTGCTTTACCTCTGAACTATATCCCCAGCCCTTTGTTGTTGTTGTGAGACAGGGAGGGTCTTGTTAAGCTGCTGAGGCTGCTTCAGTTTCCCTAGACTCTGGGATTATAGGTGTGGGGCCACCACACGTGTCTACAGATATAAATTAAAGCCTTAATTTTGGAGATCACTTGGCAGAAAGTATCCATAAAGAGACTACATCAGTTAGCCCCCAAGGAATCCAAGGGATAATGGTTCTACAGATGAGGATGAGCCAGAGAAGGAATCCCACGAAGAAGCTAGTGGGATAGGACCGAAATCAGGTGTGCTCGGTATCTTGGGAGCCAAGAGAGGAAGGTGTTTCAAAAGAGGGTTGTTTGAATAAAATGGTGCTGCGGTGTTAAGATGAAAGTAGAAAGTTTTGTTTTGGAGCTCAGAATTCAATATGCAGATAATCAGCTACATTGTTTGATTTTCTTCAGCTGCATTAAGTAATGCTAAGGTTCCTGAGGTTGGAACAGAATCACAATGATCCTTTGGGCTTCCCTCAGAACTTTATAGGAAGTTATATTTGGTGCTTGTCACCCTGCCTGGCTGCGCCCAAATCTCCCTGTTACAGGAAATTTCCTCTTAAAGCAGCCCTCAGGCCCTCAGCAGTGGCTGTGCAGTCCTCCAGGCGCTAGGGGCCGCAGTCGCGCTCGTCGCGGCCGGAAGGGCGTGCGGCGCAGCGCGGCTTCGCGTTTCCGCCGTGCGCCGAAGGGTTCCGCGCGCTCTTTACGTGCGGAGCCTCCGCGGTAGGCGTTTCCGGCCATTCATAACTCTTGGCCGATTGATCTTCGTTTGTGCGGTATTGTGCACTATCGGACCAAAAGGGTGACGGGACCGCTAAGATGAAGCTCGTGAGGTGAGGAGACCAAGCGAGGTGGGACTGTGAAGGAAAGGTTCGGGCTGGGGCCAGAAGCCGGGCCGCTCCGGTTGCAGGAGGCGGGAAACCGCGTGCGCGCGGCCTGCTAACGGCCTCCGGCACCCGCCGCTCTGTGCGCCCATTTTAGCGGCGCCGCGGTGGCTGGAGCCTGGGTCGCGCGCAGACCACGCGCGTCTTGCAGTGAGTGCGTGTGAAGGCCGAGCCGTTTCTAGCCACCCAGTGGGTAGAGGTCGTCAAGGCGCAGCGCCTGGCGTCCAAGCTCGCTTTCAGTTAGTAACCAACTTCCATCGGGAGCGCGATTCTAGTGGCTTAGAAGTTGCATGAATTTAACTGGAAATAACGAAACCAACCTACAGGCCTAAGAGGAACTCATTCACAAGATTTTAAAATAAGTGTTCTCTAGATTAGTGATTGATTACAGTTCCTGTTTATGGTATGCTGTTGGTTTTTCAAAATCTCCCAGTGTCGGGCAGAGTCGTTACTTTGATTCTGGCTGATGACACAGGTATTTCTCCGGGGTTTTCCTTCCTGACACTGTGTTAATGGAGCCTCCTGAAGACTTGTTTACTGGTTTGCGTAATTAAATACGAACTGTAAATGAATGTGGCTTTGGTGATTTCTCTTGAGGCACCTGAAACACAGGGGCAAAAGGTGATAATTAAGCCAGCAATTAGAAATATTTAGCTAGGTTCTGTTGAGTCAAGGATTGTCGTGGTCGACCAGTTATTGGGCACCTGTTAAATTGTACAAAGGTAATAGAATTTCTTTAAAGGCAGAATATCTGCCATTCTGTTGGAGCCTGGTGTTTACTGGTGAAAACAGACCAATAGGCAACTAACTTCTACATTCGAAATAACGTAAAATTCTCAAAACTGTATTGGGGGGCAGTTTGTAGAGAAGGCATTTAAGATAAACTTTTAGGGTCTCCCCCCACCCCTGTTCGATTTTTTATTTGAACTATAACTTTGGGTAAAAAGTCTCAGAATATAAAATACGTTTTGCAGTTTGTTTATACCTAGTCTGAATCATAATCTTTTTAAAGTTAACTTTTCTGTAGTGTACTTTTTGATTCAGTTTTTCTCATTTAAAGATGCTATCATGGCAGAATGTGCCTGCGATTTTTAATGGTTATACTTAATCTTGTAATTTCAGTACAACATAGAAATGAAATTGTTTATTGCTGTATAATGTATTTTGCTGCATGAGAATGATTGACTAGTTTGCATTTTGCACATGTTTGTTTCTGGACCTCGATTGGTTGGGACCTTCTTTATCCTCACTGGTTCCATAACCAAAAACCAGGGAGGGGAGATTGACTACTTTTCTCCTATCTTCCTGATTTCTGATATTCTGCCAGTTTTGCCGATTTTAAGTAATAAAAATGTCAGTATCCATCTTTCTGTGGTTTTTGTGTTCACATTGTGTGAACTTGGATATTAAAGGACATCATGTAGGGGCTGGAGTTAGTGGCTCAGCGGTTTTGGCACGGGCAAGGACCCAGGTTCAAACCCCAGC
This sequence comes from Aplodontia rufa, assembly GCA_004027875.1. Classification (NCBI taxonomy): domain Eukaryota; kingdom Metazoa; phylum Chordata; class Mammalia; order Rodentia; family Aplodontiidae; genus Aplodontia; species Aplodontia rufa. Next base: position 26,603 of record PVKS010027760.1, read on the forward strand.
ACCACATAGATAACTAAGTGTCAGAGCAACAAAACCAGATGAAAAACTGAATAAAATTGATTCTCTCTTAGAAAAGAAAACGACCATGTTATCTGAATATTGATATCTAACTTTCAGTAATTAGGACGAATTCCAGTAGTGAAGGTTTCATCAGACAATAATTGAATTTTTATGCTTGGTTGCTTCAGATAGGGTGCCATAACTGTAATTTTTTTCCTGCCTGAAGTATTCTCCTCCTTTCATTTTTAAAAAAATTTTTTTTTTATTTTTTGCTTCTGGGGGACACCTTTCATCCAATTTTCCTTTCATTTCACTCACCACTATTGAGGTTTGGCTTCCCCCTGACCCTACATTCTCGTGGTTTATTTCTCTTTTTCAGGAAAACATTTTATACAATGGAATGCAGTAACATTACCCAACATTGAAAAAAATTCATGCATCTGTGTAACCCAACCTCTGTCAAGATATGTACCATTACAAAACCACAGAAAGTTTCCTCAGTCCCTTCCAGTCAATGTGTAGCTCCATAACCCCCCAAAACATCCAATTTCTACTTAGCATGATTTTGAGATTCTTCCAGGTTCAGTAATTTG
>PVKS010027761.1:0-27149 GCA_004027875.1 Aplodontia rufa
ATCACAGATGAGTCTACTGTGACTCAGAGAGGTGGTGGCATTTTCCAGATGCCACACAACGATGGAGCTGGGACTGAAACTGGGCCCCTTGTTCCTGCCCCCTGCTCCTCCTGGTGCCCACCCCACCTCTCTCTGTGTCTCTCACCCTGACCCCCGACCCGATGCTTCATTTGGATGGGAGAGGCCTCCCTGTAGCACGAGGTTGAGCCTGCTTTGGGGGATGCTGGCCGTTCCTGGAAGTGGCTGCACCCAGCCCACAGGGGATGTGAGCACCAGCTCCCACACCCTCTGTGTCTGCCCTGGCACCAGTATGCAGCATCCATCACCGGCTCCAAGTGAGTCGTGCTCTGGGAATTCGTAGTTGTGTAAGATTCCGTGGCCAAGTATGTGGCCCACACAGCTCTGGGACTGCTGTTCCGGGACAGCACAGGAGGGGCTGGGCAGGTGGCACGGGGAGCCCGTGGCCTGGCGTGCCCTGGCTCCCTGGAGAGTCCTTTGGAAGCTGCAGCTGCCCCCTCGTCCTGGCCCTGCTCCCTTGGCCGAGTTCTCTGCACCTGCCTCTGGTTCTTCTCTACCACCTCTCTTGAACTCCCACGCGTTCGTCCCCTATAAGCTGTGGAGCTCCCGTCAGCCTCCGGGGTGCTGGCACGTGGTGGCTCTTGCTTCTCTTGAACTCCCACGTGTTTGTACCCTATAAGCCATGGAGCTCCCGTCAGGCTCCAGGGTGCTGGTGCATGGTGGCTCTCGCACCCTCTGCAGCAGTGGCGTCCTGGAGATGCTGGCACCTTGGCCCTGCTTTCACCTGCTCTGGCCCCATCACTGCTGCCCCTTCTGCCTAGACTCGGACTCCTCTGTCCTCCCCCTTACCTTGGGGGCTGGCCTCAGGAGTGCCATTCACCGTCCCCTCTGAGTTACCCACCTAACCTCCTGCTTGGGCTCCAACCCACATTGCACATAGAATCCTCCCCAACTGAACTGTGTCCCCAAGAAGCCACCTGCCACCTCCTGGGGTGGAGACTGCCAGACTCCGATCCCTCCTCACCAGCAGATCCTTCAGCGCAGCGTAACCAGCGCTTCTGGAGTCTGCTGCCACAGAGCCAGGAGCCATTGTGTCCCCTCTCCTCACTTCCACTCCTGGCCCCTGGGGTTCAGCGTATTGGCATGACAGGTCCTGTCCCTCCTCTGCCCAGAAAGACCTAGGGAATCCTCCCTTGGCCTCTTGGCTCCTCAGGCGCATCCACCTCAGGCCTTTGCCCTGCCAATGGGCCACCTCCAAGTCGGCAGGCTGCCTTCCTCCCCTGCTGTTCCCCATCCCTCCTTGCACCGAGCCCCCTCCCTGGGATGAAGCCAGAAACCAGGGTCCCTGACCCTCTGTTCTCGGCTGTGTTTCCAGTGCGCCTGCTGAGCTGCAGTCACTGCTGTCACAGGCTGGGGAAGGTGACTTCAGGAGGGACCTGAAGGAGAGGCCCTTAGGAGAGGTGGACTGGGCGGCCTCCCAGTGGGGACTCGTCCTGCCGGGCAGGCTGCTCTCTTTTTGTTTGTTTGTTTTGTTTTGTTTTTGTTTTAAAGAGAGAAGGAGAGGGAGAGAAAGAGTCGATTTGTGTCTAGTTTCTCACGTGGCCTTCGTTGCTCCAACACTTAGTTGTGTACGTGGTGTTGGGATTTGAACCTGTGTCCTTGCACAAGCCAGGCAAGCGCTGAGCCACCGCTTCAGCCCTGCTCTCTCTGTTCTTAAAGTCCAGGAGACCTGGGGCCTTGGTCATTCTTCATGTCGTTAGGTTGCTCTCAGGGAGTGGTTGTCCTTTGGACAGTTTGATTTCTTTTTTTCATTATTTCCCTAGCTTTTGCCTTTGGTGTCCTGGCTTCAGTTCGTCTGCTTGGTGCCAGCCATCCTCCATCCCTGCGAAGACCCCACCCGGAGAGGAGGGGCCTGGGCTTGTGACATCACCCTCTCCCTGCCTGCCCAGAGCCCCCTGACCTTGGAGCCCTGGAGAGCCGCTGGAGGGCAGAGCAGGGCGCGTCCTCCCCTTGCAGGGGGCCCCCAGGGGCATGCGCAGGTCTGAGCTGAGTCAGTGCAGGGTCCACTGTGGCTCTCAGTGTTCCGGACTCAGCCAGCACCTGCACCCTGGGAGTGCTCCTAACGTCCCGCATCTCCCTTGCCTCCTTTTCTTCAGCGTCAGTTCCTTGTGTGTATTCCATTGTACCTGGCTATCCTTTAGCAGAGATTGTAGAGGCTGAACAAGAGCGTGGTTGGGAGCCCTGGGTGGGCGCGCCTGGGTCCCGCCTCACGCTGGCGTCAGACTCCCTCCAAACAGCCTTTGCCTCTCCTGGCTGCGCGGTCAGTCAAGCTACTCTGCCTGTAAAGAGCTCGGTTTTATTCACCACAGCTTCCATCTGCAAATTCCAGCACACAGCAGCAGGCCCACCATCCAACAGATATTTAACCATTGCTCCCATGTGGCAGCCGGTGGTCTGGGATCTGGAGACTCATCAGGTTCAAAGCTGCCTTCCATCCCGACCTCCTGGAGCCTACCGGGTAGGCAGTGACCACCAAGCAGACGGAGAAAGTCACAGCGACCGGGTGGTTGGGGTCTCAAGGAGACACTGGAGCAGGTCACGTGATTGCCCAGGAGAAGAGCTTTCCTGGCAGAGGGAACAGCCTGTGCTGAGTCCCAGAGGACAGAACAGACTCTGGGAAACAAACAGAGCCGGGTGCCAGGGCTGGAGCAGAGGCTGCCCTGTCACTGCCTGCAGCCTTTGAAGAGGTCCTGACAACTGAGAGTGCGATGCAAAGAAGCCAAAGCCAGTGCTCTGAGGGTCGCCGTTGCCTGAGCCCCGCCTGAGCCAGTGAGGACCAGGGGCTTTAGATACATGCTGTGCTCCTTTGTCTGTGCAGATCAGGGCTAGGCTGATGGTGTGTGCGATCCTGTGTGCCTTCAAGGTCTGTCTGTTGCACATTGTGCAGGTAGGAAGGCAGTAGGGCCAGGAGCAGTGGAGCACGCCTGTAATCCCAGTGGCTGGCTCAGGAGGCTGAGGCAGGAGGATCGCAGGTTCAAGGCCAGCCTCAGCAATTTGGTGAGACCATGTCTTAAAAGATAAAAAAGGGCTGGGGATGTGGTGCAGTATGCCTGGGTTTAAAAAAAAAAAGGAAGACAGCAGACAGCGCTCCATTGGCAGAAGAAACACTCAGCAGAGTCTGCCCTGGGCCAAGCCCCAGCTTCCACCACTTTGTACGAGGAGCTTTTAAACACAGTGCAGTGCGCCCTGCTTTCCACAGACAGCTGCTGCTCACCTCAGTGTGGTGCTCAGGTTTAGGATTGTAAGTAATGTGTGTTTTACTGGCTGCCATGGAGGGATGTCCATGGGAACCCGTTAGATCCACCCGTCCCTGCCACACGCTGAATGGCAGACTTCTTGGTCCCGAGGAAGCCTGCACAGTGGGCACATTGTGGGTCTGAATCGCTCAGTACATGAGGTCTCGAGGGTCTGTGGTTCGCTCACTCCATTAGGTGCTAAGGATACAGGGAGGGGTTGAAAACAGCCGAGCATGGGCTCCGCAGGGGTGACAGTGTGGTGTGTGCCTTTGGGAGGGAGACAGTGACACTTCTGCAGAACCGATGGGAGGGTAGCCAGGGTGGAAGTGAGAAGTCCACAGGATCTCCTGAGACGCCAGTTCCCCCAGTAGTTACAGAGGTTTAGAGGCAACCTGTGTGGAAACCTGACCCAGGGCCGTGACTGTCACCTGGGCCATGACTGTCACCTGTGACTGCACGCTGGAATTGTCAGGGAGCTAAAGACACTGCCTGATCCACCCCCAGAGATTCTGATGTCAGAACAGGCAGATCCCAGGAGAAGCCAGGGCTGAACACCACCGGAAGAGGTTCTGCCCAGGTTACCTGGGGTGGTGGGCTGGGAGGTGGGCTGGGAGGTCAGCAATAGCTGACCCGTGCATGAGGTGGCTTGGACCTGCCCTGGGAGCTATGAGAGTGACAGTGCGGTGTTTGCCCTTTGGGACGGAGACGGTCACACTTCCGCAGAACTGATGGGAAGGGAGCCAGTGTGGAAGCCAGAAGTCCAGCAGGGTGGTGCCCAGCAGGAGAGGGAGAGGAGGGACGGGTTCACTGCGAGGGCTCTGGCTGAAAGGCTCAGGGCCGTGCATGTCGCAAGCTTGGGTCAGGGTCTGAACTTGAGGGATTTTCAGGGGTCCAGGAGAGGTCATGTCAGCATGTAGATGGTGCCTGACAGAGGGTCTGGAACCCGAGCCACTGCGCGTGGGGCCTGGGCGCTGGTGCGTCACCTGCGAGGGCTGTGGACAGGGTCACCTAGGGAGGGAGCTATGCTCAGAGGTGACAAACTTGGCCTTAGAGCCCATGTTCAGGTCAAATCTTACCAAGTGGGAGCTCTGTGACCTCAACACAGGTTAGTTCTCCTGGCCAGGGTGAGCTTCCATAGCAAAATATCATAGACGGGGTGGCTTGAGTGACAGAAATTAGCCTTCCCACATTGTGGAGGCTGCAGGTCTGAGGTGAGGGAGCCAGGGCGTTCAGGCTCTGGTGGGGGCCTCTTCCCCACCAGCAACGACCTTGCCCTTGCCACGTCCTCACCTGGCTTTTTCTCAGTGCGTGTCTGCGACTAGGGGGAGACAGGGAAAGAGCTGTGAGGGTCCCACCCTCAGGACCTTATCATGACCTACTTACCTCCCAACCCCAATGCCGGAACTTTAACCACTCTAAAGCTTGTCCCCCTCCCTCACTGGCAGACATGGCACGTGCCTGGTCTGGCTCCTGGCGTGTCCTCCACCTTGAAGGCTGCCTCTCTTCCCCCTTCCCAGGGTGAGTCTGATGTCACCGCCATGAACCCTACCTTCATCTCAAATCAGATGGCTCCTTTTGTTGCTTCTGACTGGCCATGGACTTGGGGACTGTCCAGCCGCACTCGTTGGAATCCTGTGTAAAGTAAGAGCAGCATGCACGGCGTGTGTGGCAAGGGCTTGGGCTGTGATGGCAGCCTGAGGCGGTGTCACAGTGTCTGTCTGCTGCGAGCCACAGCCAGCTTACACAAGCTGCGGTATCCACTGGGGACAGGCGAGTCCTCACTGTGCTCTGGATGGTGAAGGGTCTGAGGCCTCCAGTGAGAGCTGACTTGTTAACTCACTTGCAGGTGACTCCGTGGTCACCGTGACCAGCAGGGAGCAGCCTGTGACCCCTGTGCTTGCCCCACGGGCTGATGGACATCCACTGGTAACTGGGGCGGTGCTGGGAGAGCTGCCAGGTCCTCGCAGCTGAGGTGCTGGCTCTGCTGCACCTGGTGGCAGGCCTGGCCCAGGATGGTGTGAGGTCCTGGGAGATTTCCCTCCAGGGGCACCAGCAGGGGCGTCTAGCTGTCCACGACTGGGCTCCCCTTCTCCCTACCCTCGCTCTTCAGCCTCCCCACCTCCCCAGCCTTGGCTGTCTCCACCCAACTTCCTGCACCCTCATCAGCCTTCAGTCAGCACAGGGGACTTGGCTAGGAGCAGGACCCTGTCCCTACCCTCAAGCACTCTGTCTCTTGGAGGTGGAGTCTGGCAGGGAAGAAGTAAACGGCTCACAGGCAGGGGAATGGCTGTGAGGGAAAGATCCAGAAAGAGCAATGATAAATAGAAGCAGCGGACCAGTAGAGAAGGCTGTTGGGTGTCGGCTCACTTGCTGAGAAGGGTGCCAGGCTGAGGCCACACGCTGTCCCACTTTGGCCATGTTTGTGGAGGTGCCTGGCGGTTGCAGGGAGGTGAGCGTGGCGCCTGGCCCGAGCACGGCCCTTCAGAAGTCCCCACTGACAGTCAGCCTTCGAGGCTGCCAGGGCCTGGCTCGCCTCCTGCTCCACGCTCCACACTGTCCTTGCGTTCCCGAGACGGCTCACGTGCTGAACTCTTCCCAGCAAGCAAATACTCTCATCCTGGTTCAGCCTCTTCCCAGCCCTGCTCTAGTCAGCTGCCCCACAGCTGTGGCCTCCATTTCCTGGAGGCAGAAGCAGGTCCAGAGGCAGGGAGGCCTGGAGGGAACTTATCCCGGGCCTCAGAGTCAACGAGTAGGAGCCTCAGCACTCACCCCCCCGCCCCCCGTCTCTAAACCAGCGCTGCCTCTCCCTGGTCACACCACCCACAACCTCCACAGCCCAAGCTGCCTGCATGTGCTGTCCCGAGATCTTCCTCTAAATTTAATGGCCACAGAACTCTCCAGAACTGGTATTCCCATTTTACACATAAAGACCTGGAGCTCAGAGAGGTCCAAGCCTTTCTGAGGTCACAGCTCCTGAGTGGGAAGCCAGGGTCAGGGTTTATGCGCATTACCTGCTCCTGTGTTGGGGACTGGAGGGCTAGCGTGCTCCACGGAAGCTGGTCCTCCCACTCAGCAGCCACTGGTTCTCTGACCAGTGAAGGACCTTGTAATGAGAAAGGGGTCCTGCAGGATACCCGTGCCTCAGCCCTAATGTGAAGCACTCAGGTGGTGACCTGTTGAGCCCCCACAGTTGTGGCCCTTGGAGCTGAAAGCCTGGGCTCTGCTGGTGTCTGTCTGAGCCTCAGTTCCTCATCTGTGAGATGAGCCTAAAGACGCTTCCCACCATCTGCATTGCTGGGAGAGTCTAGAGGGGAAACTGAGGACTGGGAACCACAAGGGCCGTGAAAATGCCAGCTGGTGATGTGCCCCATGGGGCAGGTGGTGCCCAGGAGTGGGGAGAGGGCCCTTCCGGGGGGCTCTGCCCCTGACCTTCAGTGCTCCTGGTGGACACCCTGGGCTAGGGGGAGGCACGCCCCCTAGTGGGGATGGCTGTGTCTGCTGTAGCTAGAGAAGCTGGGCCCTGGGCGTCCCTTGTCCCATGGATGGAAGTTCAGTGGATGCACAGGGGTGGCAGCAGAGAGTGAGGATCACCTGTCTCTAGCTGCCCCACCGCCACTGCCGATATCCCCCAGATACTGAGATATCGGAGGGAGACCTACTATGTGCCCGGTCCTGTGAGCAGACTCTGTCCTCCAGGGGTCTCCTGTGGAGGGGCCGTGTTCCACCTGGGCTCCAGTCAGCCTGAGGGTGCTTGCTAGCTGCAGGGGTCCCCCTTCAGGCTTCCCTGTGGTCCTCGGGATCCCTGTTGGCCTTGGTGGCTTGTGCCAAGCATCGGGCCTCAGCAAGTACCATGAGCTGAGCAGGGGCCTTGGGTGCACAGGAGCTGAGACAGGGCAGCGCCGTCTGGACTGAGAGCCAGGCCTGTGAAGAGAGGCAGGAGGTTTCTTTGCCTCCTCTTTGCTTCACGTGTTTCAGTAGATGCATCTGGAGGACTTCCTGGTCAACTTCGGCAGGAATTCCCCTTTGTCCTCAGTTTCATTTTCTATGGTTTCATTTACCCTGGTCAAGCAAAATACTAAATGGAAAATTCCCGAACTAATTCATGATTTTTAAATTGCATGCCATTCTGAGGAGTGTGATAAAATCTCATACTGCCCCTGCTCCATGCTGCCCAGGACACGAATCCCGCCTCTGTCCAGCGTGTCCACACCGTGTGTGCCACCCGCCTGTTAGTCCCTCATAGCCATCTTGCTTTTCAGATCAGTCGTCTCACGGTGCAGCCCTTATTTTACTTCATTGCCTCAAAGGACGAGAGTAGTGGTGCTGGCGATTCAGATGTGCTGAAGCTAAGCCTGAGCGCTTCCTTTCAGTAAAAATCTGACAAGGCAGTGAGATGGTATGAGAGAGAGGAGACCCTAGTCACATAACTTATACTTGGTGCATTTTACTAAGAGTTCTTGTAAAGTATCTGATACATAAGTTAAGCTTTATAAGTATGTTTGCATGGGGAAAAAGCGTAGCATATGTGGAGTTGCGTGCTATCTGTCTCTGGTGGATGTCTTGGAACTTGTCCCCCCACAGCTAAGGGATGCCTGCTGTCAGTCCTTCGGGCTGCGTCTTTGTTGTGGGGGCTGATCCTGTGCACCGTACAATGTTCATTCGCTTCCTTGCCCCGCCCGCCCCCAGTTGTGACAGCCCAGAATGTCTCCAGACACCGCCAGATGTGCCCTGGCGGACCAGTACCGCTGCATGCCCTGCTGTGCCAGCTCTGAGCCCAACCCCGTTCCCGCCTCCTGCTTTCTCAAGCAGAGGTGGCTGTGACACCTGGCGCAGGTGAGGTTCCTGGAAGTGTTTGCTCTACCTGACACTGCCTGCCTTGCCTCCCACCTTGACCAGGCTGCTTTGCCTGGATCCCTGCTCACTTCCTGTCCAGACACTGAGAGTCAGGCAGGCGGGATGCCAGGGAAGCAAGCTGGTGTGGGGAAGGGTGAAGTCCAGCTCTGGGCGGCAGTGAGCACCTGTGATCATTATGACCCCAGTGTCTGTTGGGATCCTAGCGCTCAAGAGGAAGGCAGGTGCCTTATTGTGTGATAGCAGCACTGTCACAGGTGCCGGGAGGGGAGACACCAGCTCAGTGGAATCCTGCAGGGGAGACTGCGCCCAGGAGTTAAAGAAGGAAGGCTCCCTGGAGGCGGTGGTCATCCAGCTGGGACCTGAGTACGAGCCAGCAGGCCAAGGAAGTGAAGGATAATTGTCTGGGTCACCTGTGTTTTAAATAAAGTTTTAAAAGCTTTTCTGAAAAACAAGTCCCATTTAAAGAGCCTGACCACTTCAAAGGCTCCCGAGGCCACTCTCTGTTGGGAAGTCACACCCTCATAGCCACATTCCCAGCAGCGAGGTGTTTGGCACCTGTGAGGTCTGGGAGGGGGGTGTCGCGTTTGGGGATTTGGGTGTGGCAGTGTGGGTACCTTGGCAACAGTGACCTTCCAATGCTTTCTGCCTTGTGGGTGCCAAATCCAGGGAGGCAAGAACAGCAGGGCAGGTGCAGAACCCGAGTCAGATGAGGCACAGCTGTCATTGCACACAGAGCTCACTGACACTCACCTGCGTGTCCACGGGAGTCGCCAGGGCCTGTCCTCCCTCTGTGGCCTCTCAGAATGGGGCTGGTGGACACGCCCCAGGCTTCTGTGATCCTTTCCATGGCGGGGGAAGGTGGTGGATCAAGTGTGGCCAGGAGTACACTGAAGGTCAAAGCCCACCTCCTGTTGGCTGAAGCCTGGTACCTGGTTTCCAGGTGGCCAGGGAGGGCCATCCTGCTGAGCCTGGGAGCTAGTGGCCAGTACTCAAGACCCCCACCTGCCAGCGATGTCAGGAGTGCTGGCCGGGCTCCTGGTGACCATCTGTGTTGTTTCTCTTCCTGTGCAGCTACAGCCTCCGACTGGCATCCCGATGCCCTCCAGCTGCCGCCCCATACATCACTAGGCAGTGTAGGAAGGTCAAGGCCCCTGCTGCAGGCCAGTTCCAGGGACCCTTCTTCAAGGAGTAGCCTCTTCGCTGGCTCCCCGACAGGTAGGCAGCTGCTCTGGCAGTGTTGGGGTTGGATCTGGGGCTGGGCGCTGGCCGTGGGTCTTAGGTGGGTGGGAAGGAGAGAAAGACGTGATTGCATGGGAGGGCCAGCCTGGGAAGCACCTGCGAGCCAGGCACAGGTACTCCCTTCAGGAGGGTGTTTGGTGGCCAAGAGTGCAGATCCTGGAGCACCAGGTTGAGCCCACACTCTGCCCTGGCCATCTGCAGGACCTCAAGCCCCTTAATCTCTGAGTCTCAGTTTCCACATCTGTAAAGTGGGGGCTGCGGTACATTGCATGAAGCCTACTTCATGCAATGATTGTGAGAGCACACAGTGTGAGCTATTGTGGTAGGGTAGTGATAATGGTTTAAAAGGAGTACTTATACTCGGGATGCAGTTGAGACCTTCAGAGGCTTAAGCTCAAGAAAGATCTTAGAGTCCTTATTCCCACAATGCACTGAAAATAAAAACAATCCACAGCATACAAAATTTAGATCTACTTTGAACCAAAATAGTCTCTTTCTAGGTTTTCTGAAGGCAAAACCTGGTCATTCTAAGTTTTCTGGTGGTAAAAGCATGGAAGCTAGACTTTTCATTTTGGGGCTCCCGGGCTTCGCCACAAGCAGGCCTGGGCCTCCAGCACAGGCACATTCGTCGTGTCCTTGAGCTCAGCATCCCAGAGCATGACCAGGGGACCCAAGAAGGAGAAGAACTGGGCAGTTACAAATACACACAGGGCCCCACTCCGACTCACGGAGGTCAGACTGGTCTGGGACACGTGGAGTTGAGGCTCCAGCTCAACCCAGGACGGTGGGGCCACTAGACGGGGGCATTTTGCAGGCAAAGATCACTGAATCGTGAAGCTGGCGTCTTTGGAGCAAGCACCCTTTCTGCTCCGCCCGACCTCCCTCACTCCCTCCTCCCCTGTTCAGCAATGACCTTGTTCCTGTAAGCGGCTGGGGAGGAAATGAAAATACAACCCAGCTTCCCCAGAACTGAGCCCGTGTCTCTGCCACCAGTTGTCCCCTGGAAGGAGCGTGACCCTGAGCTGGAGTCTACGCACAGGCCTGGAGCCCTCAGGGGTGAACCTCTCCTCCTCCCATTTCCCGGAGGCAGAGTGGAGGCCCTGCGAGGAGAGGCTTGTTTGGGGTGTTTTGGAACATGAGAGGCAGGGCCAGGATGAGCCCGGGCCTCCCTGTGGAGGCTGAGCCTGGGCCTCCATGCTACGGCACAGAGCAAGCCTTCCGCCCAAAGCAGGTGTTCTTAGCAGCCCAAGGGTTCAGGTGCCACTGGCCTGGCTTCCTGAACAGAGCAGGCCACTGCAGTCTCGGGGATGGTGACCATGTCCGTAGGCCACATTTGCCAAGCCTTATTAATCCAGGCTGTCCCCCAGGCCAGGAGCAGGGCAGGGATGGCACCATCCTGGATGGGTTCGTTCTTTCCCGTGTTTTCAAGCACGTTCAGCTTCCAAGCTGAGTGCTCAGATGAATGAGTCGTAGGTCATTTGTGTCTGCTTTATGCCCTGACCAGCAGGGTTCTAAAAACGACAGTGTGATTTCAAAGTGACTGAAACTTGCTCCTTGAAATCTTCTTTCCCCCCTCTTTTTAAAATGTATACTCACACCAAGAGTCTATTACTTACATTTTTAAAAAAAATAAGTTGTAAACACATCTCACACTGTCTGCCCGTCTGCTGTGTGGCGGCTTCAACAACAGGTGTGCACCTCCCAGGTCTGCAGGCTGGGAGGCCGAGGTCAGGGCTCTCGCTGGCTTGCGGACTGCCGCCTTCTTGCCGTGTCCTCACATGCGCGCTTGGTGTGCAGCTTAGAGGTGCACTGATCCCATGGTGGGGCCCACCCTTGTGACCTCCCCTACCCTAACCACCGCCCAGAGACCCATCTTCTGATACCATCATGCTGGGGATTTGGCTTCAACATGCAGACTTTCGGGGGGCTTAATTCAGTCCACAGCATTGTCCAACACAGATGCAGAATTTTTTTTTTTTTTTTTTAAAGAGAGAGGGACAGTGAGAGAGACAGAGAAAGAGAGAAACAACTTTATTTAGTTTTTTCGCATGGCCTTGGTTGCTCCAACACTCAGTTGTGTACGTGGTGCTGGGGTTTGAACCCGGGTCCTCGTGCTTGCCAGGCAAGCGCTGAAACCGCTGAGCCACCGCTCCAGCCCCCAGATGCAGAATTTTTAAGAACTGCTGTGGCAAAGCATTTTAGCACAGGCTGGTATGTGCGAGTCAGCATCCTCATTTCATAGGAGGGAAACTGAGGCACCAGGGACGAAGGGCAGAACTGGCATCAGAACTGTTCCTGTGACTCCCAGAGGGGCCGATGGATTTCAGGTGGGCCACGTAGGTGCCTGAGATAGAAGGAGGGCGTTCGCAGAGGGCGCAGCCTTAGCTGCCCTCCCTGTTCCCAGGGCTCTGGCAGCTCCTCAGGCAGTCTGCACTTAGCCAGGCAAGCTTGGTTCTCCCCCATCCGCCCCTCCAGGACCCTCTGCTGCTCCCTTTGCAGCCCAGAATTTTCCATCCACCTTCAGGTATCAAGAGGTACCCACTGCCTGGTCTCACATCTGATCTCAGTCTGGATCTTTCCTGCCCTTGTGCCAGTGGGCTGCTGCCCAGGGGGCTAGGAGGGGAGTCCTGGCTCCAGGCCAGCTGCGGGACCCGTGCCTCACTTGGCTGGCCTCGGGCACAAGCTTCCTCTCTCTGCCACTGCTCCTTTGCTAAGACTGGTGGGCATGGGGTCCCTCTGTGGTGCAGGTTGCTGATGGAGACCCTCTTGCTGGGAGTGGGGTGAGAAGGGGCTCCCTCTGGGGCCTCCTCTTCTGGTCTCCCCTCCAGCCATGGTCCATTCCACAACAGTCCCTGCTGGCAGGCCCCACTGGGGGTGGCCCTCATGGTAGGGACTTGGCAAGATGGCTTTCTTTCTTTTTCTATTTTTAAGAAGAGAGAGGGACAGTGAGAGAGAAAATCAACTTTAGGTTTTTTTTCATCTGGTTGTTGTTGCTCTGACACTTTGTTGTGTACGTGGTGCTGGGGTTCGAACCCACGTCCTCGCACATGCCAGGCAAGCGCTGTAACCGCTGAGCCAGCGCTCCAGCCCCAAAATGGCTTTCTTTAGGGATCCCTCCAGACTCGCTGGCCGCTGGCCAAGGGAATGCAGGCTGCTCCACGGCTGGCCCCATCCTCTTTCTTTCCAGCACTGCTGTCACTGCTGTTGAATCGTCGCTTTGTCCTTAGCAGTAACAGTGGTGGTAGAAGCAGTTAGTAGTAGGTGCACTGGGTGAGAGCTCTGCACCCCCAAAGCTGGCCTAGCCCGGTGCCAGGCCATTTCCGCCCAGTGCCACTCTTGTTGAGTGGCCACCTGGGTGCTCAGGCTGTGACCTGCTCCCTGCAGAGGAAGCAACAGGCAGGCAAAGCCATCCTGCGTCACCAGACGCTGAGGCTCAACGCCAGACTGACCTTGTAAAGTGATTTGTCTTGTTGGCCTCCACTTCCTTCACAGAGCGGGGAGGTGCTCACGAGGCTGCTGTGAGCCTTGGAAGGAGCTGAAGGAGTAGTGCCGTTGCCTCGGAAGCCTCTGGGTGTTCACCAAGGCTGAGCAGATGGGCACCCGAGTCCCGCAGTACCACTGCCAGGGCCACGTGTGGTGGAGACACACGCAAGGGTGTCCCTGTGATACCTCTGCATGCCCACGAGCCAGCATTGCCGCTCACCAGAAGCGTGTGCCCATGTGCACCGTATATGTGTTCAGAACCTTTGGGAATGTTCTAGCAACAGGAGTCAAAAGGGCCTCACCGGGAAGCTGCAGTTCTGCACGAGCGGTGGGCTGGGGGGTGGACCGGCCTGTCCTGAGCAAGGCTCAGCGGGTGCCCTTCACAGACACGCTAGGTGGGCGTGCGACAGGATGGGCACCGATGGATTCTGAGTGTGGTTATAAAAATGAGCAGAGCAGTCCAAGGCCCAGCAGTGGCCCCTCCAGGGCGGGGAGGGCGCAGCTGCTCCTGCTGCCCTGCTCCTTGGAAGTCACCAGGTTGCTTTTTCTGTAGTGTGTGTACTCCAGTAGCTTAACTCTAAAAGCTGAGCGTGATAGTGCAGGAGGAGCCCATAGCAGGCGCTGCACACGTGGACGTGGCCACTGTGTTTCCCCCTTTTCTCCCCAGCACCCGAAGTGACCTGGAATCATGAAGCCAAAGGGACCGGCAGTCTGCCCGCAGGGAGCACCGACCCATCCCTGCTGCGCAAGCCTGTGAGGAGGAAGTGTGGCGTTCGTGGCTGTGTGCAGGGGCCGCGCCCCAGGGAGTCAGGCAGAGCTGACTGCACTTTGTCCTCTGGAAGACCCTTGGAGCAGCCCTGGACCTTGCCCTGCAGCTCCGCCTCGCTGTTGGGCGGGGCCTCTCCTTCTATGCAATTTGCCAAGAGCCCCTTGACCCTTCTCCAGTTGTCCTTGGCCATTGTGGGGAATTTGGTCTGGCCCTGGGGGGTCGGCTGCAGCCCTCTGAGGAAGGCTTCAGGGGGCGCCCAGCTCCTTTTCAGTAGCACCCGCTCCGCACCGTCCCTCTCCCCAGGGACATCTCTGGGAACCTATAGCGCATAGCCTTCCCGTTTGGCCCCAGCACTTGGAAACCCCTTTCCTGCCTAAGTGGGTTGGAGATCCCAGTTGGTCCGTTGCTCCTGACTTTGCAGGGAGCCCCCTCAGCAGGTGCCCCCAGGAGAAAGACCTTGTTCCCGTTTGGGGCTCTCGTTCCTCCCTTGGGAGGAGTGGCAGAGGGGGTGGCGTGTGGAGGAGGGGGTCTCTTGTCCCCTCCCTTGCCTTGCTTTCTGGGGACCATCTACACCTTTAGCATCTGAGCTTCTCAAAGTAGCTGCAAGGGGAAGGAAGAAACAAAAACGCTGGAAATGGGAACAGACAGACGGAAGGACCGGAAAAGCACAGGGGAGGAAAGGAGATTTCCAGAGGCTGGAACTGCCTGCCAGGGGATGGTGGGGCTGCCCGGAGAAACGGGTGACTGAGCTCGGGGTTTGGACCCGGTTCAGTGAGGTTCTCGGGTTTTGTGCCTTTGGGGCAGACCCCAGATGAGGGTGCCTGAGGCTACCTAGCTGGAGTTTTCTCAGCTCCGTTCCAGTAGTGACGGATCGAACCCAGAGTGCAAGGAGGGGCCTCGGGACGTTGTCACACAGTAAAGGGATTTTTTCAGGGCTACCACGAGTGATCTTGCAACTCTGTAAATATGTGTGTAGACACTTTTAAAAGCACGTATTTATGTCCCAACTGTAAATGCTCCATTTTTAAAGTTTTCTAACGTGTGTTATTTAATTAATCAGCCGACTGGCTGCGGTTCGGGGTCTGATAATGGTCCCGGAGAAGTCTCATGAGAGCCTCACGTGGCAGGAAAGTGCTGCTCAGGGCGATGTCACTCTCTCCTGTCCCCCAGCTAAAGCTGTCCGTTGTTTTTAATCTCCATAAACTGGAATCCTTCTCCACGCTCCTATAATCGACCCTCTCAGCATGGAAAATCATGGCTGTCCCTGGACCCAGCGACATAGTTTCGTCCCGTAACTACTCACACCATGAACTGCATCTCAGCCCCCCAGGGCTCCCCTCTCAGCTTGGGGGTGCTCGCACAGCCTGAGTCACCTTCGGCCAGTGGCCAGCTCTGGACGTGTTGCTGGGGCCTGGGGGCACTTGTTTCTCACATGTGCAAGCCTGCAGGTCACCCTCCAGCACTCCCAGGCTGTCAGGAAAACGGTTGCGGTAATGACAGAGGGCGGCTCTGTCAGGAGAGGAGTTCCTGCTCAGCCGAGGTCTTTCCGCGGTTCTGTCTGCCGTGTGACGGGAACTAACAATAAAAGCGTGTGGAGCGATGCAAGCCGCTAGCTGGTGTGGTCATTTCGGCTTCTGGGCTGCGTCTTCCCCGTGGGCGAGTGCTGGGCTGGGGGCCGGAGCGCGCAGATTCTCTTGGCAGTGGAGAAACCCTAGGGGAGGCCCTGGGAAGAGGCTCACGGTGGGGATGCCCTGCCCTGTGAGCCAGGCTGCTGCGCCCACCGGCCACACCCCACCCGCCAGTTCTCTGGGTGGACAGGCCTGTCCCTGAGGTCTGGTTCACAAGGGGTGCCACTCACCCACAAGCAAACAGTGTGTTAGCGCATTCAGGGTCCCACAGCCGTCTCTACGTGCAGTTTCAGAACACTTTCTTCACCCCAAGGAAACTCCCCACCCACCAGCCGTCACTCCGTTTCCCCCCTCGCCTAACTACAAATCTACGTCCCGACCCCAGCGACTTGTCTCTTCTGGGTGCTTCGTGTAAGTAGGATCTTTCGCAACTGGCTTCGTTTGCTTGCCTTGATGTTTCTGGGTTGCAACAGGTAGTCGTACTTCATTCTTTTCTTTATAATTTTTGTTTTGTCTTTTGTTTTTTACCAAGAGTTGAACCCAGAGGTGCTTAACCACTGCGCCACATCCCCAGCCCTTTTTATTTTTAAAGCCTCACTAAGTTGCTGAGGCTGGCCTTGAAGTTTCAGTCCTCCTGCCTGGGCCTCCAGAGCTGCTGGGGTGATGGGCGTAATCATTCCATTGAACAAGACTTCTCCCAGCCTTCGCCTAAGCCTTCTGCAGTTGAGGGCGTTTAAGAGGTTAACGCTGCATTGTGTGAAAGTCTCCGGGCCCACGTAGATTTTCTCGGGCACACAGTGAGGAGGTAAGTGGTAGCTCACATTCAACATCTTAAGCATCAGCTCACTGTTCTCCAGAGTGACCAGCTATCTCACGTTCCCACCACCGTGAGAGGACTGCAGTTTCTCTGTCTTTTCATTTCAGCCCTCCCAGCGGATGTGAATGCGGTTCACCTTCTTCAGGAGGAGTGTG
This sequence comes from Aplodontia rufa, assembly GCA_004027875.1. NCBI lineage: Eukaryota > Metazoa > Chordata > Mammalia > Rodentia > Aplodontiidae > Aplodontia > Aplodontia rufa. Next base: position 16,260 of record PVKS010027761.1, read on the forward strand.
ATCCGAATTCCTTGGAAGGGCTCAGCATTCTTCTGATCACATTTCCTAGCAGAGTTAGGGACCAGGGCTCTGAGAGGAGGGGATGAGGACAGGTGGATTGTGCTGGGAAGTACACCCTCGGATAGAAGGACCAATAACACAGTGGTGGCTGGAGGCCCCCAGATGGACGTAGTCCGCGTCCAAACATGGCATGAAGGTAGGAGGAAGGGCCCAGAGTTCTCTCTTCCTAACTAAACGCTTCTGAGAAGGAAATGTGAGGTGCTGGGTCCTTCAGAGGGGCAGAAGCAGCAGAGATTCATGGGCATGTGTGAAAGGAGACTTATCATGAGTACTTGGCTCTCACGATCAAGGCCAAGAAGTTCTACAATCTGCCACCTGCATGCTGGAGGCCCACGACAGCCTCCTGGGCTGTGACACTCTGAGTCTGAAGGCCTGAGACCCAGGGGAGCTGATGGCAGGAAGCCCAGTCTGAGAGCAGAGGGGGTGATGAGCCTTCCCAGCTCAGCACCGCGCCCCTCCTGCCTCTGCCCTCAGACTGGATGAGGCCCGCTCGCACTGGGGAGGCATCCATGGGGATTCAGATGTGTCGTCTGGAAACAGTCTTGCAGGCGCCCAGAAGGGATGTTGAAACTGAGCACCTGGTCACCACCTCAGAGCACAGAAGGTGGAGCTGCACTGGACCTCCCAATCTAGATGGAACCTGTCCAGAAAGTGAGACTAACTTCCTAGGGAGAAGAGATCTGACTTCGAGTCTGGGCAGACCAAGATGGATTTTGCACAGGTCTTACTGTGGGGACTCAGTGGTGGTGACAGCAGGGAGGAGCCAGAGTGGACAGAGGAGAAAGACAATCTCAGAAAGTACGAAGAGCTGGTGCAGAGGCCAGTCCCGGGTGCATCAGGGAGGGCTTCCTGGAGGAGGGGACAGGACAGGCTGCTTTGTAGACCCTGATCGTCTCCTCACCTCATCTCCCTATTGAGCCTTAGAGAGAGTCATGGAAGGAAGAGAAGTCTTCTTAGTGTGGAGAGAGGGCCGGAATTGAAATGAGAAGAGCGTCCATTTATAGAATCTTTCCGCCCTGCCAGTACTCACACATGGCTCATCTTGTCCTCTCCAGCTTCCAGGTGGCAGGGTAGATTCAGTGTCCCTTCTGCACAGATGGGGGAATACCCAGGCCACACCCACTCGGCATCAGCTCCCCTTATTGAGCTCTGAGTGGACCAGGCCATCCCTCATCTCCCGATAGCCCATCAGTGTGGGTCTCTCAATAGCCATTTCACAGACGAAGAATCTGAGGCTCAGAGAGTCACAAAGTGACCAGGATGTGGACGCAGGCCTTTCCAGGCCCAAATGGACAGCATTTCCTGCTCACCCATCCCTGCTACCTCTGCCCGATCAATCTCAGCTGATCTCAGTCCACCTAGAACCTCACGGCAGAGGACAGTCCCCAGTCTTCAGGACATAGCAATTAGCTGGGCAACTTTTGCTTTGCCCCAGACTCTCAGCCATATAAGAATAGGGTTCAAAGCCAGGCTTTGGAACACCAGCCCAGCTCTGCTCCTTACTGGCTGTGTGACCTTGGCCTGGTAACTGACCTCGTAACTGACCTCAGCTTAGTTCTTGGGTGATAATCTCGCCCACCTTCCTACATCCTAGAGAGGACAGAGGTGAGCCACTGGTCCCCTCAGGGTAACTCAACTGTTCCTGGGGCCTCCCAGTCACATGATTAAAAGAGCTTCTTGGCCTCTATCCGTGCACCTGTTGAATTGGAATGTGGGCCGTCGGGGCCACCTGCGTTTTCAGCAATCTCTGAGCGTCCACCAAGTTTAATGCCCACTAAGTTTCAGAGTTACTGCCACAGCAATCATTAAAATAAGCATCCAGGGCCCAGGAGAGGTTCCTGGATCGAGGTCGCCGCACTGAACACTGCCTCGTTTGACTCCTTAGCGTCAGGCTGTGTCCAGTGCTGTCTCCAGGACAAGGACACTGACTCTCCAACGTGCCTTCTAGGTGGTTCCAGAGCCTGCCAAACCCGGCCACCTATCTCCAGAGGGTGTGGAGCGGGAACCCTTGTGGACCCCTGCAGCGGCAGCCAAAAGAATGAGGTTGGCCTTGTCCCTGGGGTGCGTTAGAACGGGGTGGAGATGACAGTGCAGGGTCTAGGATGTTGGTGAGGTTAGAGGTCAACACACTGCCGGTGACCAGGACTACACTCACCCCGGGCGCCAGAGGAGCCAATGCATGCTGCTTAGTGGACAAAGCATCAGCCATGACTGTGCCTGGCAGGCCGCAGAGTCTCCCTGGGCACCGCAGGACCCAGCAGCTCACCTGAGGCTGTGATGCTGCCTCTGGCCAGCAGATGGGGATCCTTCCTCGCTTCGCGGCTCCAGGATGCCCAGTCACCGCTTAGGCGGGAGGATGAATCCACTGCTACCAGTTAAGGCTGAAGTCAAAAGGGACGTTGAGGTCACAGAGCCACCAAGTAAAGCAGGGAAACAGGATGTGGTCCCATTCAGGGCATGTCACTGTGTCTGCCCCAGAGAGGGAGGCTTGGGGTCACTCTCAGTATGTGGTAAAGGGACATGAGCAGTGGTTTGGGTGGGTGCCCAACTCCCTCTGACCCACTGAGCCACAGGACTAGAAGCTCAAAGGGCCCCAAGGGCTTTTCTGGACACAGAGTGGGAAGACAGAAGAGCTGGCCCCAGAACTGTGGTAGAAACTTGAACTCCAAGAGGGCAGCCTGGCCCCGACTCTGCCGGTGAGTTACAGCAGACAGGCGGGTTCAGGAGGGTGTCAGGGGCACCAGCCTGGGGCACAGTGGAACCTGCAGCCTGTCCCCAGGGGATGGAGTGCAGAAGTGTCCTTCCTTCCGGTCGGACAGCAAAGGCAGGTTTCCTGACCAGTTGAGGCAGGTGGAAGGCCACACCCGGGTGCAGTCAGCAGCCTTGTGACTTGTATGCTGCAGCTGCAGGAAGGGGCTGGGGCCAGTAACCGTCAGCATTTGCAGGGACCTAAGGCTGAGGATCTCCTGCCCCTAGTTTTGTCCTAGCAGCTGAGGGTGCTCATGTGTCTCTCTGGGATGTGTGTGCATTTCTGAATCCAATCACATGATTCTAAAAACCCATAAAAGCCTTCTCATACACCTAGAATAAAACCCCACTCCCCTTTGTGGTCCAGAGGCTCCTGTGGCCCAGCCCCACCTTGCCCCTCTGAGGCAGCCATAGCAGCTGACTCCCTGCTCTGGGCTGCAGAAGCTCTCTTCTGCCACTGGGCCTCTGCACCAACCAGCTCCTCGGCTTGCAGTGACTTTCCTCCCATGGTCATGTGGCTCTCAGGTTAAATGTCATCTCCTTGGCTTCCTTCTCTGACCACGGAAGGTGGCCTCCCAGTCACCTCTGCATTTGGACCTATTGTTCTTGGCACTTCTACAAAGCCAGGATTCCAATCTCAGCTTCTCCTGGACAGGGGAAAGAGGGACCAGATCTGCCTGGTTCACTGCTGGACCCTGACGCCAGTGACAGCTTCCAGCCCCAACAGGCCCTCGGGGCTCACTGTGGGATGCATTGCGAGGTCTCCCTGGGGAATTAGACCTCGGAGGCTGTGACGGTGGCTGGTTTGCCGCTTCCAAGCTGGCCAGAACTTTCTGTCTAGTTCTTACAGCAGCCTGCTCCTGTCTGGGAGTTTCCTATGACGACCCTTGAGACTGGGGTCGGGGGATGAGGGGGGTTTAATTTCAAACGTCACTGCTTCAGGGGCAGGATTGCCAGGTGAGGGTGGGACAGCCAGTTACATTTAAATTTCAGGTAACCCATGAATAATTTTTAAGTGTAAGTATGTCCCAAATATTGCGTGAGTCATACTTATACTAACATCGTGTTTGAAATTCAGATGTCACTGGCCAGTCCATACTGTTGGCCAAGACTGACAACCCTGTCTGGGGGCCGCAGTGCTGCTCTCTCCTGGGTCATCGAGAGCTCCAGCTGTCACCGTGAGCCTTCCTCCACCAGCTCTGGCCCTCAGCCCAGCAGCCAGGCGGTGGCTCCTCTGCTCTTTATAGCAGCTTGTGGCTTGGATGTGAAGGTCACCAGATGTCAAGTGGGACTCCAAGGACTGTAAAGACTGTTCAAGTGGCTCTTGACGCCTGCCTACATCTTAGAATTGTGGTGCTGACCTCTGCTTAGTGCGTAAGATTCAATTTTTTTTTTAATAAGCAGCTTCCCTTTCCTGTCATCTGATGCAAAAATTTGAATGACAGAGGGGCAAATAAGAGGGCAGTTTTGGCATTGGCTGGCAGAATGCTGCAAAATAACATATTCTTACAAGAGAAAGTCTCCTGCAGCTGTGGGCAGGGCCACACTGGGTGCCACCTGGGCCTCACTCGGTGCATTTCACACCAGCTGAGGGGCTCTGGACAGTGGCCTGGTGCACATCTGGTCTGTCTTACACAGCACCACAAGGTGGCAGGAGCAGAGGAGGGCAGGGGTGAGGCACTTGCAAGCTCAACCTGGGGCTTAGGTAGGGGTGGCCTGCACCATGTCTGTCCCTCTGTGACTTCATAGGCCTGTGGCGTGTCCTGTTCCCAACGAGCACATAACCTGTATGCACTGCCCCAGCAGCAAAACTCGGCCAATTCTTGTATGATTGCTTAAAGAAAGCTTTTATTTTTTTTTTAATCAGAAAGTGTTCATTGTTGGTGATGGACCGGTGGCTCAGCAGTTATGGTGCTTGCCTGGCATGCGTGAGTACATGAGTTCGAACCCCAGCACCACGTACACAGTGAAGTCTCAGAGCAACGAAGACCACATGAAAAACTAAATAAAACTGTTTCTCGCTTTCTCTCTCTCTCTCTCTCTCTCACTGTCCCTCCCTCTTTAAAAAAAAAAAAAAAGAAATGTTCATTGTTAATTACCGTAAGCAAAACAAAACAGAAATCCCAAGAAATCCCCCATCACAGAGGACTCTCCAATGCATGATCCTGTAGGTTTTCATAGAAGCAAATGCTGGCACCCGTGCTGCCCACCTGCTGCCTGAGCCCTCGCACCCCGGGGTTCTCCTCTGCGAAGCGGGCATGGCGGCAGGCCCCTCCTCGTTGCTGGGACGAGTTGCTAGTTGCTAAAGGCATCCAGTCCCTAGCTTTGGGAATGCGCTGTGTCCTTGTGCTGTCTTCATGCTGGCCTTTTGAACTTCAAGGTTATTATGACTTCCGCGTCCCCTTTAGTGACCGTGGTGATGCGTTAGGTGACGCAGCCTCCAAGTCCTCCCTGGTGCTGGGCGACCTGCTGAACAACGATAACCAGTCCTCACTGTCTGACTCAGCCGTTTCACTGCTGTGACCGAAAGACCCAACGAGAACAATCGGAGGAGGAGGAAGGTTATTTGGGGCTCACAATTTTAGAGGTCTCAGTTCATAGGTGGCCAACTCCATTCCTCAAGGTCTGAGGTGAGGTGGAGGAGGTGGTGGAGGAAAGCAGCTGGGAAGGAGAGAGACAGACACCACTCATCAGGGACAGAATATACACCCCAAAGGCACGCCCCCAATGACCCACCTCCCCCAGCCACTCTCCACCGTCCTCAGTCGCCACTCAACTAATCCCCATCAGAGGATCAAGTCGCTAATTGGATTAAGACTCACGGCCCAATCGCTCCACTTCTAAACCTTCTTGCGTTGTGTGGTACAGGAGCTTTGGGGACAGCTCACATCCAAACCATAACACTTACTGAACACCCACAGGGTTTAAGCAGGAGGTATAGGGCCTGCCTTGTGGGGACCCGACAGAAGAGGCCCCATCAGGGCTCCTCCATTTGTGGAGGAGGAAACAGGCTTCAAGAGGTGACTTCCCTGTGGGCACAAGGGGAGCAAGCCACTGGGTCTATGCTTGAAGGTCAATGAGAAGACTGTGCCCTCATCTGCATGGTGAATGTTGCTGCAAATGCCTGGCTTCCTGAGGCTCTGTGGCTTGCCTGATGCCACCCAAGGTCCCCATGTCGAATCCCTCTAGGGGATGCTCCTGCTGGGAGCGTGGGAGGAGCTTCAGGAGTGTCTGACAGCAGGGCCCTCCTGGCACAGGACAGATCCGGGTGAACCAGCAGTCATGGCCTATTTCCAGCTGAGTCCCATGGTCCTGTGGAAATCACGTCTCCATAGATGTGCCCTCCATCTCCGGGCCATGAGAGAGTTTGTGTGCACAGCGCTGGTGGGGGGCATCTCCTTCACGTTTGTTTCTCCCTTTGATTTTGATCTTTAATGGTGTACAGTGATATACAGAACCAACCAAGAGCCTGGTTTCCATGACTGCTCGCTCCCTCTGGCAGCCTCCAGCACTGGCTGCGTGGGGAGGCTGTTCTCCAAGGAGAACAGATGTGGAGCGTGCACTGGGGGACTAAGTGGGGGCCCTTCTACCCCCGGCTGTGGGCTGGAAGGGGCCTTCTGAGCCAGAAGTCCCAGGCGGGCCTATCTGGCACCAAATCTGTGCATATCTGCTCTTCGGAGCCCCTGCTGCCTCTGAAGGTGTGAAAATCACCCAGGCAGAGCAGCCCTGTGCAGGTGCCTGCAGGAGAGCAGATTCCCTGGTAGGTGGATGCCGAAAAGAAGGGGGAGCTGTGGTGCACTGCTGCTGAACTGCACCGCAGGTGACAAAGGTCACATTTGCTCACTTATTGCCTCTCCCCCACTCTGCCTTTCTCTCCTCCCTGTCCCCCGCCCCCCATATATATATATATATATATAGAGAGAGAGAGAGAGAGAAAGAGAGAGAGAGAGAGAGAGCACTCTGGTGGAGCCTGTTCTGTGCGTGCATCAGCTGGGCACATCCTGGCTACACAGGTGGGGCCAGTGGTTGGGAGAGGACGCTAGTTTGATCTTTCCTACTAATAAAATGGGGTCCTGGGCTGTTCCAGCTCCTCAGGGGTCCAGACCTTCTTGATCTGTGTTCTGTAATGCTCTTCTGAACACTGCCCTTCATAGGTCCCCAGTGACTGTGCCAATCCATGTATGAGCAGCCATAGTTATTATCAGAGTCTCCTGTGTCATCGTTTAACCAGTTCAAGTGAAGCACAGAAATCTCATCTCCCTCATGCCCTATTTTACCTTTCCCGATTTACAATTTAATTGCATTAAATATCTATCCTATATACATTAGAATCAAGTTGGACAGTGTTAAAATAAATTTGCTTAACTGTGAATCATTGCTTAGAAAACCCACAAGGAGAAAGAAAGTCTAGGGTACTTTCCCATAATTGTGCTTTCCAAATGATCTTTGCTCCTGGTTGTATGCGCTTCCTATCACTGCTGTAATAGACCCCTCCAAACCTGGAGGCTACTACAATACCATTTTTCATTCTTTTACACTTTTTGAGGTCAAAAGTCTAAAATAGGCGGGTGGAGCTGCATTTCTAAAGGCTGCCGGAGCAAGAATGATCCTTCGTTTGCTGCAGCAATGTGTAGAATCTGTTCTCCTGGTTAATGACCCTCCCTCCATCTCAAAGCCGAAAGCGTAGCATCTTCCAGTGTCCTCTCCCTCCTTACTTCCACTGTCACTTGTCCTGCAGTTCTCTTTCCTGCCTCCCTCCTGGAGGAATGCATGTGATTGCAGTAGGCTCCTGCAAGATCCTGCCCAATCCAGAGTGATCCTTCCACTCAAAATCCTTCATCACACCTGCAAAGTCCCTTTTGCTATATAAGTTAGCATTCACAGGGTCCTGGGCTTAGGATGGGGATATCTGTAGGAGGTCTGTATTGTTTTTACTTCACTGATATTCTAATTCCTTTCTGTTTGGAGAACTTCCTTCAGCATGGGAAGGATGACACATTCCAGTGCTAGTAACCAATTCTCCAAGTTTTCCTTCAACCGAGAAGGCTTTGGTTTGTTCTTTAAGCTTTAGGGTTTCTTTTTTTTTTAAAAGAGAGAGGGACAGTGAGAGAGACAGAGAAAGAGAGAAACAGCTTTATTTAGTTTTTCACATGGCCTTAGTTGCTCCAACACTCAGTTGTGTACGTGGTGCTGGGGTTCGAACCCGGGTCCTCGTGCTTGCCAGGCAAGCGCCGAAACCGCTGAGCCACCGCGCCAGCCCCAGCTTTAGGGTTTCTTGAGTTGACAGCTGATCGCTTCCATATTTGGAAAATATTGTGCACATACTTCTAGATTCTGTGGTTTCTCAGGAAAAGTCTTCTTTGAAATTATCTTCCTCCTCTGGAGGGACTTGGATTCTTCGCTCTCTGGTCTGTCGAGTTGTTGCAGGGCTCATTTGGTGCATTTTCTGCCATTTTCCCAAGAAGCCCTGGGGATTTCTTTTAGTGAAAAATGCTTCTTCCAGACCATAATCTGGGTGTTGGGGATGCTCCTTGCTCCTGGGATTAGAACGTGGCCAATGCTTTCAGTGGACACTTATTACCATCTTGAGCTTTGCTGGTCACCGTCGAGTGACACCTGTTGTTTCTATGTGTAGTTATTTTGGGACTAATTGCATTGCCATATCCAATCCTGATACCCAAGAAGTGAACTCCTATCATCGGCCTGAGAAGCAAAGAGGAAAGATATTTAAATGGCATTAATGTCCACTGCAGTGTGGGACCTCCATACACAGCCTACCCCAGTCAACTGGAAATCAAAGTCGTGTTTAGAAAATTTGTTGAATCAGAATTGGAAGTGGCAGGGGCCATTAGAACTTTGTGAGTCAAACCTCTGTTTAAATCCGGATTCCTCTGCTACCTATCTCTGTTACTTTGGACAAGCTGAGTGGTTTCTTTTCCCTCATCTGAAATGGAGATGATTGCTTCTATTTGTGGGATTATTTTAAGGTTGAATGGAGAATGTATGGGAAGCTTTCAGCACATTACCTGGAACATAGTGAGGGCTCAGTATTTGACAACACAACCATTTCCTCTGGGTGTATTTCTACTATATTATTGCAACTTAAAAAAAGTCATTTAAAACAAAATAATATCCATCTTCTAATAAAATAGTAGGTCTGACATCAGTTACTTTTATCCCAATTTTTTCACTTCCAGAGAGAACCACTCTCAATATTTTTAGTATTTCTAATTACTATTTCTTTTCTTTTTTTTTTTTAAAGAATCAATTTTATTTATTTTTTCATCTGGCATTTGTTACTCCAACACTTAGTTGTATATGTGGTGCTGGGGTTCGAACCTGGGTACTTGCACATGCCAGGAAAGCGCTCCAACCACTGAGCCACCACTCCAGCCCACTCTAATTACTATTTCTAAGTGGCATGCTAATATTACCTAAAATTGAAAAACATCAGTGAACGTTATCTGTTGCATATCTACTGGGAAAAGGATGGAGCTTCTTTCTATTCCACCTCCCCTGTCGTAATCCACATAATTGCAATGTTGCATCAAGCCAATAGCCAATCCTTGTCGTGGAGATGCAGATACGCTCCATCAGCCAGGTAATACATTGCAATTATTCATTCTTTTTGATTCTTTCCCACTTTATTTTATTTACTCGGGTTTTCATTTGTCTGATTTTCTATGCTCATTACCAAAGTCTGCTGAAACCCCGAACACCTCAATATGGTGGAATTAATTTTTTTGTTTCATTTGTCTTGCTCACTCATTTTGAGCTACTACCCCTAGAATTCTGGTCCTCCTGTGGCCAGCTACGCCTGTGCTCCCCGGCTGCCTGGACAGCGGTCAGGATCTGGGAGGCAGGGCTTCCCTGTGATCACTGTTCTTGGTTTAGTGGCTGGCTTTCTTCCCGTGGCTTCCTGAAAAGGGTGCAAGAAGAGGGTTTCCGTCTACCTTCAAGCTTGTTTGACAATTTAGCTGGGTGTAGAATTCTGTTAGCAGAAAGTGCCCCTGCCCGTTTTATTCTGGCCACATTCAAGCCTGAGAGCCTTTGCCGTGGTGGGTGGGAGACAGCATATGAAGAGGGACATGAGACCACGTTGCCCACTGCTGTGATTGGCTAAGGAGACTTAGCCAGCTCTGAGGGACCAGAACTTCCGGCTGTGTGTGAACGTTCCTATGTGGAGACGCACGCTCCCTTTCTGCAGGAGAGGGACCATGATTTTCAGGAGGCAACGGGAGCCCCTGATACCCCATGGTCGATTTGTATCCTGAACTCTGAGTTTCTTCAAAATGACCTTTGAGTTGGTGGTGATGGTTACCTACTGAAGACCATTGAATTGCACATTTTATTAATTTATTTACTATTAAAGAGGGAGGGGCAGTGAGAGAGAGAGAGAGAGAGAATCCATTTTATTTTGTTTTTCACGTGGCTTTCGTTGCTCCGACACTTAGTTGTGTACGTGGTGCTGGGGTTTGAACCCTCATCCTCGCGCATGCCAGGCAAGTGCCATAACCGCTGAGCCACTGCTCCAGCCCTTGAATTGTACACTTTAAACAGGTGACTTGCACATATGTGAACAATGTCAAGAATCTATTATAAACTGACCCCTAGGTACATAGTGTGCTTGTAGCTGGGGGCTGCATGAACCAGGGGCTCCTCTTGGGCTGCCAGTGAATTTGCAGCCTATTTGTATGAGATGTCTATTTTCATGCAATGCTCGGCCTTAGATGCACCCCAACACGGCAGAAGGGTGGTGCTTCTGGGTTAGTTATTTGCCTTCTAATTCTGGACTGAAAACCTCATCGGATTCTCTGATATTTATTTCGCCTATTGTCCCTTTGTGTGGCAGTACAGTGTTCCTGGTAATGGGAGAAGAAAGGAGTGCACGGACAGCAGAGCCAGGTCCCCTCACTTTAGTGACCTCCAGTTCTCTCTAACTGGCAACTGTCACCTTGTTAAGTAATCCAGAGACTACATATTTGGAGTCATTGTGGAGAGGGCCAAGTACCAATGTTGGGACTATGGTTTCTTCCTTCCTTCCTTCCTTCCTTCCTTCCTTCCTTCCTTCCTTCCTTCCTT
>PVKS010027762.1:0-27168 GCA_004027875.1 Aplodontia rufa
AACTAATCGAAATCTCTGTGTTCTCCCATTCCCACACCCGAGGCACACCTTACCAAGTGGACTCTGTAGGTGATTTTTGTAGGTGTATGAATGAGCACCCTGGCCTTCAGCATCTAGATGCTTAGCACCCTGCCTGTGATTCTCATGAGACAACATTCCTAAGAGGCCCAGAGGAAAAGATAATAGTAACCATACTAGAGTGAGAGGTCACCAAGAAAAGAATATATTAACTGGTTCCTCTCATCTGTATTGATCAGATAAACTCATTAAATAACTCATCATATCCCACAGTCACCTACTCTAAGTCTTCTAAGTCTTCCAAGGGAAGTTTCTCTTAGCAGAGTTCTGCTAAGAAGAGACATTTGTTGGATGGATAATGAAAAAGAGACACAGAAAGGGTTGTAGTGGGGCACATTTCTATTAGTGAAATGCCTGAATGGGAAAGCAGAAGAGAAACAAGAAACTTAGTAGAATAAGCTCAGTGGGTAGATGGAAAGACACTTGAAGAAAACAGAAGTGTGGGTTGGTGGCCGGTTTCAAAGTCAAGCCCGTGTCTCCCTTCCTTCAAAACTTTTTCCAAGTTGGTCCAAAAGCTATTATAACAAATTCTAAATATTTGTATTGTAGCTGGTCTCAGCCCACATTTATTGAGCTCTTTAGCTATTGCAAATAATTAACCTGGGGAAACCACCCTGCCCTTGACCAGTGGCATTTAATTAAATCTACAATCGTCTGCAGTCTTACTAATACACTAAGTCTAAGCTATGAAATAAAACAGTGGGGAACAAAGGGAGATATCAAAATGTTCAGCTAGAATATGTTTATAAAGTCATTAGCATTACTGGAATCTGCATGTGGAAGGAGTCAGAGGCAAAAAGTAAATGAAAACAGGCTAAAAAAAAGAGGATAGAGTGAGGTGATTAGGAGTGAGATACTGGAAGGTCTGAACTGGACACAGGGGGATTTTTTAAACTTCTGACAAAATACTATACATCATCCTAAGCTTATAACAGCTAATTTTTCAACCAAAAGAAGGCAGACTAGTAATAACAGCCAAGGGGGAACCATTAAATGGTAAAGCACACTTCTGAAAAAGACAGAAACAAGAATATTCAGACTATTTAACAGAATTAACAAAATACCAACAAGTTAACCCACTCCCATTTCTCTTCTTTTTTTAGTCCTCAGAGAAAATTATATTTAAAATGTCCTTTTTGCTATTGCAGCGTTATTCTTTGGATTCTGGACCTAGACTCAATTCCAATACTGGAATCACTCAAGTTGTGGTTTCATGAACTTTTTTTAAAGCAAACCCACAACTTGCCATAGACTGCCAGGCATCAAGCCCTCTCTGGCTCTCTGAAATTCTCAGAACTTACAATGCTTTCTCATCTACTTTCCACTGAATGTTAATATTTTGAGTTTAGTTGATCTTGCACAGATCTTTTAAATGATCAAGATTATCAAAATTAAAAGAATGTAAGATCTCACTGCAGTCCTGTGGCCACTGAAAACGTGCCACCATTGATAGTTCCTCATTTCCACAGCATATCCTCAGGTTTCAAATGTCAAAATAGTTCAATAAACATTTACTGAACCTCTACTATATATTAGAGATTTTCAAAACTTCTGTAAAAACAGACAAGCAAACTCAGCTAAGCCAGGAACAGAATTCAATTTCTTCTCCCTGAATATATGCCTCAAATTTGCTAGAATACATCATTATCAGGAAATGACCCTGAAATAGATACTCACATTGTACGTTCTGATGCAGAAACTCAAATGGTTTTGTGGTCTGTCTCTACATAACATATATCAAAAAACATAAAAAATCGTAGAGGAAGAGAAAGAAGATATTTGGCATGTGCAGGAAGGAGATATCCACCCTTAGTTTTTAATTCCTTCATTTTAGTTGTGCATTTTGACAAGGGTATGATATAAACACAAATGATAAAGTTCATTAGCAAAAATCCCAAATTCCTTTTCCCTGTATAATTCGTTATTCCATCTTTACAACTCTTTTTTTTTTTTTTAGCCCTTCATGCTTAGCTGAGCCAAGGCAGGTGAACCAACAAACACAAAATCCAGAACCTCCTAGTAAAGACTTTAATGGAGATCAGAGAAACTTGAGCCAGGAGGAATGTTATCTGTTTGGTTTCGATTGGCTGGTTCTCTGGGGAAGCCATTTTGGCTGAGAATTATATGATCAGAAACCAAAACAGCTGTTCTGAATAATTTTCTAAGTCAAAAAACAGCAGTCTGAATCATGCTTAGAATGGTGGAATCTCAAAATTAGGCCTTAAGATTAAGAAATGAGCCTATGAAGACTTTGAGATCAGAACACAAGGTTCAAATCCTCATTGCTCTAGTTACTAGCAACGAGGGCAATTCCTTTACCCGGGTCTCAGGGTCCTCCTGTGCATAAGGTCACACAGCACCCATTGCATCTTTCCCTTTTATGTTGGCAATAAGTGTTGCAGCTGCAAACACTAGTACCATTTCTCATTTTGGGCATTAAACCTAAGTAACAAGTGTAATAAAGAATTCAGTCAACCCATATTTGACTGAAGCACAGGAGTGCTAGGAAAATAAAGAAGCATAAAATATCAAGTTATCTCCAAACGGTTTACAATTTAAGAAGTGAGTTTTGATCAACTATCAAAATATATTGGTAATTAAAAATGGGGCTATATATTTGTTAAAATTAACTGAACTCTATACTTAAAATGGGTTCATTATTGTGTGTGTATGTGTGTATGTATGTGTGTGTGTAAATTATTTCTCAATTAAAGGCAATCACTGGGAAAAAATATAGTGGTGTTCAATTCCAGCCCTTAAGAGAGTCTGATGAAATGATTCTGGAGTGCGGGAGTTTTTAAACTATCCCAGGTGATTTAATGTGGAAGAAAATAAAAAGAGAACAAGTTGCAAAACAGTGTCAAGAGTACTACAGGGATGCCACAGTTAGCAAGCAAAATTCAGAGCAACAGTTAAATTTGAATTTCAAGGGGGCTGTAACGGTGGCTCTGCAGTTATGGTGCTTGCCCAGCATGCACAAGTACACGGGTTCAAACCCCAGCACCCACATACATAACTAAGTGTCTAAGCAACAAAAGCCATGTGAAAAACTCAATAAAAATTGATTTTTTTTCTCTCTCTCTCTGTCACTGTCCTTCTCTCTTAATTTTTTTTTAAATTTCAGATGAAACATCTATTAATTTTTAGTGTAGGTATGCCCCAAATATTACACATTGAAGTATATTCCCTGCATTTCATTTGGCAACTCTAAATATTTTGCTAAGTCTCATGCAAAAAAAAAAAGAAGTTGGGAGAAGAATATATGTATCTAAGTGTTTAATTATATATGCATGACATAGATTTTGAAGGATTATTTATTATCAAGGAAGGAAAGAACACTTTTTAATGGATTTTGTGCATTTTGAATGACATGAATATATTTTTACATTCAATATGTTAAACAAATATCACAATGTTTAAAAATAATTTCTGATAGGAGCTAAAAATCAATAGAGGAAGACAAAGCTAATATATGGAGTACACTTAGAAAAAACTGGTAGGAATTTGCTCAAATACTTTATTTTATTGTACTCTAATTTTTCTGTGTAATTAGATGTGGTAAAAAATATTAATGATTACTTCTTAAGGTGCTGAACTATAATTTAAATTAATATTACCAACCTCCCATTGAGTTGCTGTTACACTAAACACTTTACATATAGTAGTTAGTTTAATCCTCATAAGAATCCTTTGGGGTTTTGCAAACTAAAAGGCTGAAACTAAGAAAGGGCAAGTCATTTATCCAAGACCACACAGCAGCTAATGCGCAGACTGGGGTTTGAATCCAGGTCTGTTAGAATCCACAGCCTACTCCTTCTCAACATAAAACAACACAAGGCTATTTGGTAGTATATGCATTCATAAAAAGCCAGAACATCTGTCTTTAGTCAAGGAAATTAATGCAATGAGGAAGAGCAATGAATAAACTCATTTACACACCATATCAATGGTCAGTGAGCTTTGAATGATCACACACTAGTAATTCCTTCCCACCTTCCTTCTTCATTAGTTTTTAAGTAAATAAACAAGTCTCCTTTACTTTGTACAGTGCTTCTGTTTCAGTAAAGTTGTTTATAAATGTCATTTATGCAAATGCAATCATATTTAAAATGAAACTGGGAGTCTGCTTTTTAGACAAATTCTCCCTTAAATGCTTTTTTAGTTGGGGAGGGAGTTTTGTATATGAATAACCCCAGTTCACCAGTTTTTGGATGGGGTACCAAATGAAATGATCTCAGAGTTTGCTAGGAGCCCAGAGTCTTACCACAAAACATGACTGGTGGCTTATATGCGAAGATGACATTTTGCTAAAGTACAAAGGACTCAAGTTAAGTTTCTAATTCAAGTGTACCTTTAACTTACTATTGTTTTAAAAGTCTAAGTAAATATTTGCCAAGGAGAAGAAGAATGTCCCTTAACTTATCAAACCAGTACAATTTTCATGAATTATCAAGACAGGAATATGTTAGAGGGCTATTTAGTTTTCTATTGTGAATAGTTATTAAAGAATTTCTTCAAAATCTATTTTGGTCTGTACATCCTACGCATTCTCAGATGATTGACCTTTTTAATAATATTTTTAAGAAAGAAGGAGAAGGAGAGAATCAATTTTATTTAGTTTTTTCATGCAGCTTTAGTTGCATGGCCATTTTGTTGTGTATGTGGTGCTGGGGTTCACACCATGAACCCATGCATGCCAAGTAAGTGTCTGAACTGCTGAGCCACCACTCCAGTCCTGATGGATCGATTGGTGGACCTTCTTTACAATGCAGGAGAGTTTATAGGAGTGGGAAGAGGATCATCCATTGGGTGACTAATGAAAACTACTATGGAAGGATCCCATGGAGAAGAGATGCCCTGGTTCCATGAATATTTGTCACAATGTCTGACCTAATGTCCATCCAACCAGCCTCCAGCTGCTGGGAACCAAAGCAGGACACCGGTTAAGACAATTACTGATGCTCCCATGTTCAAACTGTGTACTTTGTGCCATTAGCCACCCTTACTTTCTGAGCAGGCAGTGTTACAATTCCCAGGGCAGGCTTTGTGAAGACCAACTCAGGAATGAACGCTTAAAACCATGACCCAGAGCCGCTGCTGCCTCATCTGTCATCTTGGCCATCTTGTACTGCAGTGTTTATTTAAACCACCGTCTTAGGACCCCACTTATTTTCTTCTTCATTTGTTATCAAAGTGAGCTTTTTTTTGACCAAAATTAAAGAATATTTATAACATGCTAGATCGACATTGTCAAAGGCTGTGTCTAAAGTGAAGCAAACAATGGAGGGTCTCACATCACTTCTACTGCCCTTCACTCCCACCAGTCCACAAAAGCTTTTGTATCTTCACATACTTGGTTCAATAGAAACCTTGCAGAACGCATTACAATCTGGTAAGCCCCTGCTTGCAGCTAATCTGCATAAACCTCATACTATTTTTAATAAATTAGATTTCATCTCCATTTAATCCTATTTTTACACCTAATTGGATCATATTTTTCTTAATTTTAAGAAATAGGGAGCTGAATTGCTAATATCTTTTTTTTTAAGGGAGGGATAGTGAGAGAGAGAATCAATTTTAATAGTTTTTTGTATGACTTCTGTTGCTCAGACACTTTGTTGTGTACGTGGTGCTAGGGTTTGAATCCAGGTCCTCGTGCATGCCAGGCAAGTGCCCAAATCGCTGAGCCACCGCTCCAGCCCTCTAAACTATGATGAGTTTAAAATTCTTCTGCCTCAGTTTTCTGAAGCTCTAATTTCTCCCTTCCCCCTGTCAGTCACTATCCCGTTCTTAGTTACATGGTTTTCTATCTACAGATTTGGGAAATATATGTACATCTATTTATGAAAAATATTCCATGAATTTTTCCCATGTAATAGTTTAGTGATAGGACCAAGACTCAATATAAAATTTTAAAATAATTACTAATAATGCAGTTATGAGATAGCTATAAACACTTATTTTTAATAAATTCCCCCAAGAATTTGCAAAACAGAACAAATTAAGTTCAAGAACTTGGGTAATCAATCTATGAAATGCATGTAAGGAGGTTTTAGAAAGTTTGTAAGTCTTTAATCAACCTCTTGTTTTTTTCCTTGATATTTCTTTTCTCGCTGTTTGAGGCTATATTTTGTACCTTCCTCTACACCATAACAGAAAATTATCAATATCATTGGTAGAATGAATTAAGAAATAAAAACAGATGTGACTATTTGAAAGCCAGGGCCTTGGATAGCAGTGTTTCAGGTATATGTAAACTCATAGTTAATAAGATATTTGTACTTAACAGCATGTTCCTAATTGGAGTAGTCTCTGAAGGGTTAGAGACAACAGGTTCCCTCATTTTTCTGGGCTGCCCCACAGGGACTGTCCAGACCCTAGGCTAATGACAGTGGGCTCTTTTTCCAGTGGTTTCAGAGGTCAAGCAGCCTGCTCAAACACACTCCTCTTCCAACTTTCCAGAGAACTAGGTGTTTCTACTATTAGAATAATTTCATCTGAAGCTCTTTGGAAAGTAAATACATGCATGATAGAACTGCAGTTTATGGCAGAATCCCAGAAATACTTAGAACCACAGATCCCAGTAGAAATGCGTTCGCAGGACAGGAAAAGTGTCTGTGCCTTGGGTTTTGTCACTGCCAAGTAGGCAAGCAGTCCTGTAATTCCATTTCCACTCCATTTATAAAAGTCCAATTAGAAACACCGCCGACTGTGCACTTTATGACAAAATGTTACTCCTAGAATGTAATAAGAGATAGGCAAAAAAAGAGCCTCACTCAAAACCTAGAAAACAGGGACTGGAGCAGTGGCTCAGTGGTTACACCCTTGCCTGGTATGCACGAGGACACGGGTTCAAACCCCAGCACCACATAAACAATGAAATGTTGGAACAGGGAAAGCCACATGAAAAGCTAGAGTGCTCTCTCTCTCTCTCTCTCTCTTTCTCTCTTCTTTTTAATCTCTATTCCCTGGAAACTAAGAATTTGGTTTTGGTTCAAATGTAATAAACGCCAAAGGTTCTATGGTTCAGCTCTTTTCTCTCTGTTTCTGAAATACACAGCTTAGCTCTGCTTGATTTTATTCTTCTTATAGCTACTTGGCTGCATTTTTATTTCTAAGGTTAAACTACCACAGATCTTTTCATGGGAGGAAGTAACTAGAGTAAATTCTAGTTGTTCATAATAGTTATGCTCTATGAAGTTGCTTTAAACATGGAATTAATGATATATTGATTCAGTGCTCTAGAGAAAAGCAAGGTTTGGTCCCTGCCAGCCTCTGGTCACTACATTTTCATTAACAGGTCATTACATAATATTGTTTAATAGTTTCTATTTAAAGACACCTTACTTAACATGTATTGTTGATTAGCAGAAGAAGCAAAAGAGGTAAGTGCAAATTTATCCCTCACACTATTTTCAAATGACTTTAAGTGCCAGTTGTTTTTACAGTGAGTTAGAAGCATTGTGTGTGTGTGTGTGTGTGTGTGTGTGTGTGTGTGTGTGTTTCCCCTGCTACCCCTGGTACTGTGGTCCTGGGCTGGAACCCAGTATCTCTGCAGCCTAGGGTAGTTCTCTACCAATGAGCCACACCTCCAGTCCTTAGAAGCATCTATTTTTTGTTGCTGTTGTTTGTTTGTTTGTTTTAGAGCTTTATGGTTACATATAGTAGTTGGGTTCATCCTAACAAACTCATACACACATAGAAATCAATTTCAGTTCACGTTCCCTCCTTTCCCGTCCAATCCTCCCTTCCCTCCTCCTTCCTGTACTCGGTTAAACTTCCTTTCTCTTATCTATTAGTTTGTATTTGATTGGGTCTTTATGTAATTTTATCCCTCCTTCTCCCTTTCCTTTATTTTACTCTAGCTAGAAGCATCTTTTAAATGTAGGACAGTTTATCAGTGCTAATAATAAGAATAAAAGTTTTATTGAAAATAAAATGATAACTACGAAGCTTCAACAAATATCAACTCTATTGGACCATAATTTATTTTTATGCCTTCCTGAAATAAAATTACCACAAAAACTTTTGCTATAAACTCTAGTCATGTTATATTAGTCACTTACACAATACCCAGTGATAATTATACAGATGAATTAGAAGATAGAGATTCTCTTTATAGAGGCATACAGTCTGTTCGTTAAGAGACATAAATACGTGAACCCATGACCCTTGCAACAAATAGCTCTGTCTGAAACTAGTAACTCTATTAGTTGCAGCACCGTGCAAACTAAGGTATGATCTGTTTCTAACAAAAGTCAAGCTGTTATCTCTTTAGAGTTCCTTTATTGTGAACCATTTTATTCTATGTAATAAGTCTGTTTTTCTAGGCTGGTAGCCTGGAAACAGGACTAAATAGTATATTGCTGTTTATTTCTAGAGATAACCACTCAGAGAGTAAAGCATTACACTCAGATTACTCTAAAATTAGCAAGCCACAATCAACCAAGGGATCTTCTGCTAGCACGTGTCTGAAGTCAGCCTTTCAGTATGCAACTGCGACATGCATGCAGAGCCTACATTTATTTACAAACCCACCCCTTATTCCAGCCTGGTTCGACTCAGGGAAACAAAACAACAACAAAAGCTACCATTCTTGATCTTCTTGGTGGCTGAGCAGGCTACAGAAAGGATACCAAAGGTCTTTGCTAAGAAGGGACAGTGCCCACATTTCAGAACTGGGGATGCAAACTGTTTAACCCTAGGTCAGCTGATGTACTAGAGACTGAAGTGGAGGCTGGTCCCCAAATTTCAGGTCATAGCAGTGCCCTCCACATAGGCCACCTTAGCTTTGACTGATACGGTTACTTTTGTCCCCTCGTATTCCCTTAAAACTCCATTTTTAAGTCTGGAACTTCTAAGACAAGGCATGTTTGGGAATTTTTGGCTGCATGTAAATAAGCAAATATGCTTGCTGGGAAATATGATTTGTGAGCTGTTTCAGTAATAGGTACTTTAGCAGAAACCAACTAATCAGAAAGTTTGGTCCACAAGTCACTCATTCCCCAGCTTGGGAGCAATAAATGACACTAAGCAATGTGGAAAATATCAAAAGAAAGAAAGATGGGCTCTGAGATAAAAGTTCCATTTGAGATCAGTTTTATACATGATTTGTAATAAAAAGAAGTTCTTCACTACACCCTCAAAGAATGTCAAAGATAAGACTCAAAGAGACACTTTTACCTCCAGGGTAATGCAGATTATATGCCTAGGCAGTAGTTATAGTTCAGTTTTGTAGCTTAGTCTTACAAAAATCTTCATGATTCCCAATTCAGTAGGAGAAGCTAAGAACCTACTGTTTCTCTAAAAGATCTGCAGATAGGCATTTTTTGTTTTTTCCTTAACAAATTTCATGTCAAAATTAAGTATTCTTAAGAATGCTATGGATTATATGTAGGCACCTTTGCTCTGGTATAAATGCAGTTGGGGAACTTATCAATAGGACTGATATCATAAAATTATTCATTTGCCTCTTTAATTATAGTATCAATTAATTTCAGATCCAAATAAACAAGTAACTTTAAGGTCACAGTGATATTTTCTGCTTAAAAAAGAAAAAGGAAAAAAATCTATTTTTCAATATCCAGTCCACTCCATAGATTTTTTTTTTATTGTTAGTGGATTTGAGGTGTGCTCTTAGCATCTGGGGATGTTGGATTATACATCAGACCAAGAAAAAGGTCTTTACAAAATTAAAAACAACAATAACAACATTTCCTTCTGCCTTAATATTCCCTTCTTCTTGGAACGCTATGGTTTGGAGAACACCTGTCATTTATATCAACCAGTTCAGTTTTGCCTTTAAATTATTCCTTGAGCCAATTCTCAGGAATTATGTTAAATAAAACTGAATTCAAAATATTATGTCTAGCATGGAAGGAATGCCTATTTACTTGAACCCTCCTTCATCTTTTTCAAAATTTGCATGCTTATTGTAGAAAAGCTCTGAAATCATTACCAGCTGTATATAAAAAAATTACTCCAAAAGGAAAGCAGTAGTAAGAAAAAAAAAGAAGTTGCAAAACTATGTCCTTTAAAACCAAATTATCAAGCTTTTGATGTTCTTACACAATGGTGAAGACTTGGAAACTGGCATATGTGATGGATGCCTGCTTTGGGTGGTGTTTCCAAGCTGAAATGGTAGTGCCTATAGTCAGTCGTTAACAAGGGCATAGTATCAGCTGAGCTCTCGCACTAGACAATCACATCCAACAGTCACCCTTTAAAGTGACTCAGGAACAATGATCAAAGTTGTGGGAGGATGTTTTCCTCCAACAGGAATAGTGTTTCATGTCCTTTCTGTCATATTTATTATTACACTTTCGTACAGGTCTTCCTACTTTACAAAACAAGAAACTTGAGCCCATAATGTCAGCTTTATAATACACAAAACACAAATAAGGGAAAAATAAATAATAAAAAATAAAACACTGAACAGTAATCTTGCCCAAAGGAAATATTGATGAATTTACAGATGGGTTTAATGGGGAAGATTCACAGATTCAGTCGAATAATAGTTTAATAAACAACCAAATGCTAGAGGAAAAAAAGAATAGGATTTAAATCAACAGATTTCTAATCAGAATTTTTCACTGGGATATCCGTAGAAATGGGTTGTGTATCTAACTCACAGATGAGTCACTGATTTATTTTTTTAGGATTTTGCTTTTCTGTCTATAACAGAAGCAAATAACCAGGATCTTGGCAAATTACAAGGAGCTTTTATGAAAAACACAGTTGCTCAGAATTAGATGTTTCAAATGATGCATCTATGCAAAGAAATTTTTGCACACCTGAAATCCAAGGAACACAGAGAGCATATAAAATGGACAAGGAGGCAGGCAGTACGTTCTCATAGTAATTATTTAATATTCACAAATATTTATGATGGAGAGTGAGAAGCAGCCAGATGGTTATGCAAAGTTACTGTAAACATAATAGAATGTTTTCCAAAGTTTTTTCAAAAAGCAAACTGGAAAGAGTATTAACATGGAGATGGAGATGGTTGGGGAAAAGAAGGTAGGGAGACAGAATAACTTCCATAAACTTGATCAGTCATTTCATCTTTTTAAACTAATCAATCACCTAACAATATTCTATGTTATTATATCCTACAATGTAATCATTACTAGAGAATTATTCTTTAATTCTTTTAGAATGTTAAGATGTATTTTGCTTTGCTTTATTAAGCAGGTCTTGAGGTTAAAAGTGTCATAAACTGAGTCATAGCAGAACTAGAAAAAAAAAGCTATTGGGTAGAATGAAGAGTGAGAGTGCTTTCCTCTTCAATAGATGGTGGTTGGGCATGCAAAAAACTCAATAAAAATTGATTCTCTCTGTCTCTATCTCTCACTGTCTTTCTCTTTAAAAAAATTATCTTTCCAGTTTCGTAACAACAATGATAATACTGATAAATATATGTGACTAGATACATCTTACATTACCCCTTGCATTTTACACTACTTCCAGAACTTAAATGCCAGTATTAGTCAATGGAGAGTACTTACAGAAGAAAAAAATTAGTCCCATATTATGATGACCCCTCCTCCCTCTCTCCAGGGTCACCAGGAGATGTGGCATTTGATCTCACGGATTTAGTGATCACCTGCACGCCAGTCTGCCCAATGACT
This sequence comes from Aplodontia rufa, assembly GCA_004027875.1. Classification (NCBI taxonomy): domain Eukaryota; kingdom Metazoa; phylum Chordata; class Mammalia; order Rodentia; family Aplodontiidae; genus Aplodontia; species Aplodontia rufa. The sequence continues at coordinate 11,709 of PVKS010027762.1, forward strand.
AGTAACATCCTGTTCACTCGGAAGAGGTCTAGGTTTCAAAGTCATTTTTCTGAGAGATCCAGTAGAATGACCACAGGCACCTCAAGTGCAGTGTATCCTTTACCCCAACTTGCTTCACCTGCTCTATGACTGATCTCAATTTGTCTCATTTATCAATTTTCTTATTTAAAAAAACCCAGCAAGTGCAACTTCATAAAAATTTCTGCATCCTCCCATTATCTGGTCAATGCTCACTCAGACTTTTTTTTTTAATTTCCCACTCCTAAAGGATCTCTCTATAATTTTAATCCTCTTAAACTTCTCTCTACCTCACTGGATTCTAAGTTCTTTAAAAGCAGAACCTACATTCTATTCATTGCTACAACCAAAGAACCAAATTTGATGCTGACATAGAGCAGGTGCTTAATGATTAAAAAAAAACAGATAGAGAAAAATTTATATCAGATTGAATTGCTATTATCAGGTTTAACATGGTGACAAGGTCTTTCATTGTAACAAATGCCACTGTTAATTTTAACTACATTGGCATTTTCCTTAAAATTTACACTATTCCATAATCAGCATTTGTGCTCCCAAAGAAAATCAATAATTCTTGAATTTGTTATTTTTACCTTTTGTATCTAGTGACCATTTACAACATGTTTTCTGTACAAAATGCATGATCAGAAAGAAGTTTTGAGCTATTTTTAAACCCCTTTATTCCAATTCCTATGCATTTTTAAAATGTGATTCCTAAAAAACATATAAATGAAAATGTTTCTACTGATTATACAATATCATGATGCGAACAGCAGATCTTTCTTTAAACATATAGTTAACATGTGAATTTGAACTGCTTCCTTTTCTCTTTTCCATTAGTTCTCTGATCTCAAGGTGCTAAGCCTTGACCCTATGTTTGAAGACTTATTGTACTAATCTTAAGAATCAACCCTGCTGTTGTTCTAGGCTGTATGCTAAACCTCAAGGCTTGTTTCTCTAAAATCACTTTCATCCCATACCTTCCAGAACTGAAGATTAGGGAAGTGCTTTCTGACTCCCTGGCTTCATGCATGAGTCTACTTTGAAAGTCAAAGTGTACATGAAAAGGGCAAATGCTGTAAGGAGTCAAAACCACGAGACACTTGATTGGAAATACCATTGGGAACTAGAAGGAACATTATAATGCAGAGGAAATTCATCTGCCTAACTACTCAATTATCATATAATCATTTTACAGAGAAAACCACAAGACAGAATTCAATAACTTCCCAAGAGCTTGGGCAGGAAGCAAATGCCACCAAGACTTCTCGAGTCTGCAGAGAGGACCTACATCTGCAGGCTGCTGTGGAGAAAGGAGAAAGCATACTGAACGAAAGTCCTCACGCTCTGTCTTCCATCTTGCTTTTTAAAAATTTTATTTATCAAATCCACTCTTTATAAGTTCAGATGGAATGAATTCTCATCAAGTCTGTAAACACCTGGGGGAGGGAGAGGGCACCCAAATTAAGGACATCAGAAGTGCTACTAACCAGTTATGTTTCTACTGTTGTTTGATTCATTATCCTAGTAGCTAAGAGAAAAATTTAAATCAAACAAGGGAGATTGTGTGGACCAACTTCAAGATATGTAGCAGGTAATGATGGTCTCAGGCAGTACCAAACAAACACAGATCCAGAGTTCCTCATCCACCTTATTACTACTGAGGGTTATCAAACAGCACCCCATTTCCAAATGCACATTAAACAACAGGTCCTCTTAGAATGGGCTGTTTGTTTAAACATGCTTCATTTGTTTCACCTTAGTTATACATATGACAGTGATTTCACTGCTAAGGTATGTTTTAGAGTGTTGTTTTCCATATTGTTTCTAATGGAAGCCTTTACCTGCAAACCATGACACGTGGCAATTTGATAATACAGGATGTTTTCAACTTTAGGAAGATGAAGATCAAAGGAGGGAAGAGGGACAGACATAGGGACAGGGAATAATAGCTTCCACATAGTGAGTGATGGTAGATGTCTTTAGTTCACTATAGGAATTAAGAAATTAGCCAACTAGTGGTGATCTCTTAACATTTTTTTCATTCAGGGGAAACTGCATCAAATCAGAGGCTCAAGTGGGCCAAGAAGTTACCTGAGTCTGTATGTGGGAACCTCTGCTATTGGAAAAGTTTTCTTATTTTTTTCTTTTTTAAGCACTAAGAGATGTCCAGAGTTCTTTTCCCCCTCTTTGAAAAACCCAGCTTCCTTCCATATTTTTAATGTTTTGACATGCCCAGCGATATTTATTAACTGTTCATGTTATTTAAGAAAATAACATGTTCTGAATATCAGACAGGAATACTGAGTAATGGCTTTCAAGAAACCTGCCTAAGTCAGAACAAATACAATATAAGCAAATTATTCTGATATATCCTACAGGTCAGATTTAATATACACAGATTTATTTTTATCTGAGAATATTAAGAAAGCAACAAGAAAATATGTTATTGACCCTCAACTCACTATTATTAGAAATAAATTAATGTGCTACAGAAAGACTGAAATAAAGTTTCTCCTTAAACACCTTTAAGTGAATTTTTCTTCCCTTACAGACTTTATTTCTCTGTATGTGTCTACACACACATACTACCTCTACTCATACACACAGATGTATATGTCAGTATCTCTGGATATCTATCTAAATGGATAGCTAAATAAATGGAAACAAGAAAAGAAATAGAAGAAGAAAAGAAGGAATTACACATGAAGCAAGATGTGCAGGTCACCCAGATCTAGTGTTAGACAGCAGTAATGCTAAAATAATCAATAATACAAAGGTATTATTTTAGGCAGCAGAAAAATCAAGATCTTAAGGAGACTATGTCATGGCTGAGCTCCTCACTATGCAGCACTGACAATATTTGATTAAAAATAGACCAAAATAATTACTTGACTTAAATCCCACAAATTTACAAGACCATATCTACCCTCTACAAAATTGCTTCCAAAGTTATCTGGGTGGATCTTAGTATCCTTGAATATAGCTTTACCTAACTAAAAATGTCGCTCTTGCTTTTCTGGATATCTTACAATTGTTTTTAACGGCAGTGACAACTTAATTTACTTTGATCTGTTATATTTCTTCTAAGTAAACTTTCACTATCAGTTCTTCACTTTTGAGCTAGGGTATCTAGCCAATATTATACAAATTGTGTTGTTACATGTGTAGCTCCACAGCTTTGGAAGAGAGCTTGAAGGTCACATAGTTCAATTTCCCAATAGCAGCCAACCCTACAATACCTCTGAGGACTCTAAGGAGTCTTGCGTGGTTGCCCTTCCTTACCTTCCTTGGTCTGACCCTTGCTGTGACTTTCCAAGTGGTGTCTACCATCTCACCTTGTGCCACCTGTTTTCCACTCTGCACCCTCTTCTCTCGGGTCCTTGAATGCACCCAGCTGTTTCCCAGGTTACTCAGTAGAACTTTGCTTTCTTGAATTTTTTCTTTCCTGATTCTTCACTTGACTGGTACCCACACATCCCCTGGCTCTCAGGTCACACAAGTCCTCTTGATCTTCCAACCATTATTATTCCCCATTTAAAGAAGGTACTTGAGGTCCCAATAACCTCTCAATGTTCTGGATTTTAACTTTCTTTTAGTGCCGTCTAATCCTTTAATTATAAAAACTTTTTAATGCAAAAGAAGAAAACAGTAATGGAGCCATTTCACTTTCTCTCTCATTTACTCACAGATGCAAGGTGACCTTCCCTTAGCCACTGCGTCATTCTGCACCATGCTCACAGAATCTTTGGTTCTCAGCATTTTTTCCCCCAAACTCAACCCACTCTGGGTTTCCATCTTCCTCAGGCTGTACAGTCAGCGCACCAAACACCGGTGCCAGCATTTCTGCTTATGCTGATCTGTCCCTTCAAACCAACTTTAAAAATTGATTTTATTTGAACCTGCATGTAACCACATGAGGTTTTCTAGTGGTCTCTTTCTTTTCTATTTCTCTTTGAGATTAGGTGAAATGTCACTTCTAGAATATTTTCAAGTAAATTTTTTTCTGAATATGTTATTTTGAGAAGTCATCTCCTTCGTATCCGAGTTACTGATGATTCCACATAATCACACACAATCACCACATCCTTGACTTCATCTTGCCTTTTATATTAGCAGCATCTGATACCACTGACCATTTTTGAAAAACCCTCTGGCTTTAGTTCATGATGATACTGTCTTCTGGTATTCCATCTGCCACTTCGCTGGCTTTTTACTGACTCTTCCTATGCAAGACCCCTTTCTCTCATCTCGCTAGGTGATTTCCCCAAGACTATGTCTCTAAAGAACATTCAAAAGCAATGGCTTCTGAAACTTCCACATTCAGCTATGACTCTCTCTAAGTGCTCCAGATTCATATATGTGAAAGTTGGAAATTTCCACTTGGATACCTAAAAATATCTCAAAACCCTGGAAACGAGTTCTTCATTTCCCTTTCAATGTTTTTTCTTCCCTAGTTTTACCCATCTTAGGAAATGGCTTTTACCATCTACCAAGTATCTTCAGTATGCATCCTGGTGATCAGTTTGGCTCTTTCTTTCCATCATCCTCCCCCTTTAATCAATTCATTAGCAAGTCCTTTTAGCTCTTCCTTCAAACATTTTCTAAATAAATCTACTTGTCTCCAGGACTGCAGTTCCAACTCTAGTGTATGACTCTGTCACCTCCGTTCTCCTGAAATGACCTCCTATCTTCTACTCTAGTGAACATACAACCTATTGCATTCAAGGAAGCCAGAGAGATCTTTTAGAAAGATCACTCCTTTAGATATAGAATGCTTCCATTGCTCAGAAATCATGCTTGAGGTGATGCACATGCTAAATTTCCTGATTTGATGATTACATGATATACAGATGTCCCTCAGTTTCTAGAAGGCAAAATCCACAGATGCTCAGTTCCCGTATAGAAAAGGGCCCAGCCAGCATTTGTATAGAACTTGTGCTCATCCTCCATGCACCTTAACTCATTTCTAGATTACTTATAAGACCTAACACAGTATAAATGCTATGCCAATAGTTGCCAAACTATATGATTCAGGGAGTGATGTGTGTTAGTCAGCTTTTTCTAACTGTGGCAAAATACCTGAGGAAAAAACAACTTAGAGGAGGGAAAGATTTATTTTAGGTCACCGTTTCAGAGCTCTCAGTCCATGGTCGCTTGCCTCTGTTGTTCCTGGGCCTGTGCTGAGGCTGAACATCATGGGGTGGGGTGTGGCGGGGCAAAGCTGCTCACCTCACAGCAGTCAGTAAGCAAAGCGGTGAGGGGCGGGGGAGTCAGGGACAAGACATAGTCCCCAAGCGCACATCCCCAAGGATCCACTTGACTAGGTTCTATCTCCTCCAGTTTTCATCACCTCCCCACAGTCCATTCTGGATCCATCAGTGGATTAATCGACTGATGAGGTCAGAGCCCTTGCAATCCAACCATTTCCTCAGAGCCTCACTTCTGAATATTGCAGCACTGGGGTCCACGCCTTCAACAGATGAGCCTTTAGGGGACATTCCAGATCCAAACCATAAGAAAAATGAGCCTGTACGCATTCAATACAGAGGCAGCTTGTTTTTAAATATTTTGACTCATAGCTGGTTGGCGATTTGGATGCAAAACCCACCAATACAGACGGACAATTGTATACAGGTGCTGAAACATCACATGTGCCCCATAGATATGCACAACTTTTAAAAAGAATCACCCACCCCGGGGAGGATTTTCCTGACCATTAAATAATACAGATTCCCCTCAGAACAGTCATTATTTTACTCTTTAACATGTTTTCCTTTAACAACACTGAAACTTGTAAAATTATTTATTTGTTTACTTACATGTATATCCACCAGGCCCTAGAATGTAATTTTCATGATAGTAGAGGATGGGTATCTTTTATTAATCTATTTTATCCACAGTGCATAAGATTATTAAAGTTCATAGAATGTGCAGTATTTATTGAAAAATATTTGACAGGTTGCAGCTAATCCATAGTTTTATTTATTTTTTTATTTCACCCAAAATAAAACCAAAAGCCAATATGTATTTATTAGGATTTTCAAAGCTCTCCAGGATCTGACCCTATTATTTTCCCTCTCCCTACCCTCTCCACCCACTTCCTCTGAGCCAGATGCACAGGTTTCTTTGCTGTCCCTGGAAGATGCCCACAAACCCCACTTGGTTATACTTATAGTCGGTAATGTTCTTCTTTCTCCTTTCCCAGGGATCACTCTCTTCCTTAGTTGAAGTCAGTATAGAAATATGAGCTCGGTGAGGCTTGCCCTGGACCCTTGATCTGCCATTCCAACACTCCTGCCCACTGCCAGTGACAGCAAACACGTGCCTGCCTTTCTGTAGCCTCTTTCCTTAGCACCTTTCTTTAACGCACCATTGCTTTAATTGCTCATCTTTTTTATTTTTTATCTCCTGCAGAAAGGGTAACCCCACAGGGTTAGGGAATATTGTCTGTTTTGTCCACCTCTGTCCACACAGAGTCCAGAATCCTGCTTGATACTGTTAATAAATGTGTGTTGAATAAATAAGAACTTGATTTAATACAGTGTTTTCTCAATGTATTGAACAGTTCAGTTAAAAAGACTGAGCGTATTGAAGAGTTCTTTTGACTGTTTGTTAAACAGAATGTTCTTCTCATCATTGGTAATCTAAACCAACATTTAAAGAGGGTTGGTGAGTAAAGATAAATATTGGAGAGCAGGAATAATTATTGTGAAGGACCTGAAACAAATTAAGTTATAGCCTCAACCTCATATGCCGAGTTTTAAATAGACGTTTTTTAGCTCAGTGATGTTGCTTCCTGCCACGTACAGAATGAACTTGAATCCCATATATTCCTAATAATGAATTTTTAAAAATCATTTCCCTTTCGTACCCAACTTTAAAAAGTGACATATTCTCTGTAGGAAACATCTGTCTTGTCCTGTCTGCTTTTATTGTAATTGTTTTCATGCATCTTGACATCACCATTACTTGCTTCAGAGTGAACTATTGGCTAACTGTCCTTGATGAGTCAACTCAAGAAACTGGATTGATTGTGAGACACACTTCACGTGAACAGTTGACCTGCACTTCATGCTCTGCTGATCAGAGAGAGGGGACACCTAACCAAAAATGTCTAACAATGATGGTTGGAAAAGAGCAGATTTCTATTCTGAACCAGCTGGGACTCTGAACGACTTCCACTTTTCTAGAAGAACAGATAAATAATAAGCAACAAGTCTGAAGCCAGAAGAAAGGTTTAGTACAGGGCGGTGGACCAAAGGACCTGAGGTTACCTTCCTAGTGCTGCCTCCCCATTGGGTCAACTGTGCCTGTTCAGAAATGACCTACGAGAAAGGAGAGTTGTGGTTGCTGGCATTTGACAGATTCCCTTTATTCCTTCTTGGCAACCATGAGAACAGGCTCATCCAGTTCCATCTGAAATGTTTTGTTTTCCTTTTGAAAGCAATGATGGTAACATTGCATGGGAGTCCACAGTTACTTCTTAAGCAGAAAAACCTCATTAATATTGAACTACCAGTCAAGATCACCCTTTTTGTTCATCCATAGGCATCTCCTCTTGTCTTCAAGAGTGGCCAATGTTATTTGGGCAGAGGACTATGCTAAGAAACTATGAAAAATAGCTATCTGGAGGTGGTGTGGCAAAAGACGGGTCTCGTTTTATAACTATAATATGGGCTTCATAGTATCTTAAAAATTCAGTAAACTTACATACCTGAGTGTGTAACAATAGTGAAGTCCATCTCTTTTGTAACTTTTCAGTTTGTACCTATAAACCATTTATATTCTATACATATCATCTTATGAATAAGTGTGAATATAAATATTGAGAAACACAGACGTTTTTCTTTTAAGCAAAAGTAAATCAAAATTCATAGCTTTACAATTTTGTTCTAAATAACTTTGAAACTACATGCTATTTATTTAGAGTGAATGATGAACCATTTAAACAACTGGAATCCTATATCCTTATATCCTTAGTTTCCAATTTTGAAAAAAAAAAAAAGCTGCTGAACATGTCCAGGTGTGACAGGGCTAACCAAACACAGTTTTAACCAAACATATCTAGGAAGGCAGTCCCCGCTTACAGTTCACCTATGAGAGTAGTTTTCAGGGGCGTAACTAGATCATGTGGCACAAGGTGGGAAAATCTTGGAAGCTCGTTTGTTGTGACCGCCTGAAGGAACACTCACTTGCACCCATGTACACACATGATAGTTCACGTAACACTGTGATCAGAATTCGAAAGTAACAGCGAAAAATGAAAAACGAATTACTCTTGATTTCTCTGATTCACCTTAAGGAAATGCAAAAAAAAAATCTTTATCCTATCACCTTGCTTGGCTGGCCTCGCTAAGTCACTTCTCCCCGCACGAAGCTCTGAACACATGATCATCATCATCCTTATTCTGACTATTCGTTCTGTTCTTTTTTGAGATACAGAGGGAAGGAAATTGGCATGAGCTTCTGCTTTTTGTCCTAACCAGCTGTTGGATAGGCAAACACCAAAACAAAGAGCCAGCCGGAGTTGGCCGGTGCTCGGGCTCGCTGCGCGACGCAGTGGTCTCGGCCAGGGTCTCCCCGCCTGCAGCCACGATCGCGGGCGCTCGCCCCGCAGCCGGCCCGGGCTCAGCCTCCGGGCCTGCGCTCCCCTCCGCGACCCAGCCGCCGCCGAATACCCAGAGTGGGTGGGGACGCATTCCAGCCGCCACAACCCGCCTTCCCCAACTCACCAGCCTGCGAAGTTTCCGCGTCCAGAGGGCTGGTGTCAGATTTCAGAGCCGTCTCCTTCCCCTCCCGATCCCGGGACTCCGGGCTTCGCCACCAGCCTCCGCGCACGAGCTGCTTCACCGGGGGACGGGCATGGGGAAGGCTCCTTCTTTTCCAACCTGTGGCTCTGGATCGCTCCAACGCCGGGCGGTCCCCAGCCCCTGCCTGTCAGGGCTGCAAGTGGCAGGGCTGGTAGCACCACCCCCAGCAGTCGGCGAGGCGACTCGGTCGGGAAGGTCTGTGTGAGAAGAAGGCGTGTCTCCGAGTTCTAACGCGGATGTGCCCCGCTCACCTCGGGCTGATCTTGCCAGTGACTCACCAGCTGCAATAAGAAACACATTTGGCTCCTGGTTAAATTCTCCGCACTGTGGGCTTGCAACCCAGGAGCTCACTTTTATTCATTATTTTTTCTCTGATATATTCAGAGTCCGTGGTACCGTGAGAACCGCTCGCTTGGAAAGCTGCTCTCCTCTGAGCGGTGTCTATAACCACTGAGAGCCAGGGGTGCGGGTGGGGGACAGAGAAAAGCCTCGGGGAAATAAGTTAGCATGTGTGCATGGATACGCTGAAAGTTCCACCCTAATCGACACTTCCTACCACCAGGAAGAGATCAATAAATTACTATGAAACGCTTGAGCAGACCCAGGCACTGAAGAAGCATTTAGGAAGTACCTGCTGTGGGGTAGGTAGGCCCTGCTGGGAACATATCAGGTTATCTGCAAAGCGAGGATCCTGGCTAGCTCGCTGGGGCTTGCATTTTGGACATACTCTGACACTCCTAATTTTCAGATTCATGATAAAGGTAAGAACACAAGGTTGAACACCTGTAATTACAATTGATTTATTCCTCTGAGAAGAAAATGAAAGTATGCCAAACCTATTCTTTGCATTCATATTAGTAAGCAATAAGATGATTGTTGAAAGTTTAATTGCTTAACTCAGTTGCGACTGGGTGCCTTAGAGACAATGCTGATGTCAGCTGGAGAGCCTGTTTCAGAGAATTTCTTGTGAAAGAGGCAGAGGACAGCCCCAAACCAAAGCCTAAACAAATAATAATGAAGTAGTAGAGAATTAGAGAAAACACTCATTCTCACAGAAGTTTGCCAATTCTATTAGGAAACTACGAAAGAACTTCTAAATTTTTTTGGAAGTGTTCTTATCTTACAAATGGGGATAATTACTTCAGAGTGCCATTGTGAGTAAGGTCCATATCAGTAAGGGGGCTATTACAGTGCCACAGATAGTGGTCTAGGCTTATTGATTTATAAGCACCTAATCTACTACATTAAAAAATTAATTGGAATCTACTGGGAAAAATTATAGGAAGTTTAATTTGTAGATTTTCAAACTATATGTGCAATGAGTTTATAATAATAGATAAATCCATTGTGTTTTCCATCAACAGTATCTATGTATACAACAGGTAAGTGTTCATAGACCCAAATGGAGGTGAAAGAAAGAATTTACAACTGTGATCTTATTCTTCAGGGAATGCATTGATTTAAAACGATTCTGCCTGAAGAATTAAAGTCTTCTTACTACAGCAATACATGCATACCCATGTTTATAGCAGCACAGCTCACAATAGCCAAACTATGGAACCAGTCAAAGTGTCCATGAATAGATGAATGGATAAAGAAAATGTGGTATTTAGAGACAATGGAGTTTTATTCGGCCATAAAGAAAAATGAAATTATAGCATTTTCAGGAAAATGGATGGAACTAGAGACCATCATGTTAAATGAAATAAGTCAAACTCAGAAGGTTAAGGTCATATGTTTTCTTTCATATACAGAAGCTAGAGAATAAAAAGGAAAACAAAGGTTGGGATGAGTCTCCTAAACATGAAAGGGAGAATCTAGTAAAGGAATAGGATCAAGGGATGGGAGGCAGGGAGGGAGAGGGAAAATGAGGAGTGATATTGGCCAAATTGTGTGGTTATATTGTGTGAATGTACAAATATGTAACAAATCCCATCAATAGGTACTACTATAATGCACCAAAAATGTGAAAAAAATTAAAAACAAAATGATTCTGCTTATATTACTTCATGTTTTTATCCAGTTATTCTGTACACTACTCATGTTAATCCTAGAAGTTATTATTTCTTGTATGCAATAGAGTTATAAAACCTCGCACATGGATCATCTCATTTGACTTTCACAACATTGCTTTGAAATAGGCAAGGCCTCTATTATATTTATTGTCCCTATATATATTTTATGAATGAGGAAACTGAAGTCAAGAACGTTCCAATAATTTGCTCAGAATCGCAAAAGCTGGTAAAGGCAGAACTTGTGTCAACAGATCATGAATGTCGGGTTCATGATGGTCACTACATTTTGCGGCCTCCATAGTACTCCTGGAAAAGTCCCTGCCATAAGCAAATTTAACACGCACATTTATCATCTGCTCTTCTTGTCACCCTTCACCCGACAGGTGTGTCACCTGCCTGGTAAGGTCAGCTCTTGTGGGGACAGCTCTGCTGGAGTGATTTACCACATGCAGTATTGTCTTTCTGGTTCTGAGACCCAGAGCCATTAATGTCACGTAATGACACCACAAGAGAGTGATAGAACATTTCCTTGCCTGTGGGAAGAACAATTGGGGGGGGGGGTGGAGAAAGTGGTAGAGGACAAAAGAAAAAAGTTACTCAGTCATTTCAGGAAAGTCACTTTGACCAGAGGTAGAGCAGAATCAAAGACCCTGATATTAGTGAAAACAGGGGACAGCATTATGTGTCTTTAGAGTAATAAAATAAAGCTTTCCTGTACCTGCAGTTTATGTAGCACAAATAAATAGATGTAATTTCTGTCTAATTCAATAAAAACAGCTCCTAGGTAAATAGATAAATATACTTAGGAGATGTCTAGTGAAAAGTAGCCAATTGATCACATGTTTCATATCCCTTTCCTCAAACTCCTTTAACACAAAAATAAATGAAAATTTAAAAATGTTTTTAAACCATAAGGAAAAATAAATGAGAGAAGATACATGAACAGTTAAAATAAATTGCAGTGAATGTTTTGGAGAACTTAAATCAGTTGGTTGCTTGTGTCTACAGAGGGGTAATAGACAAGAAGCAAGGCTGTTCTCCTGGAAAAACCTGGCAGGCACAGGTCTAGAGGCCAAAATGCAGCAGAGAGAGGGCCTGGTGATAGGGTAATGTCTGTTTCCACAATGCTTGGGCCCAAAGTTCCCTTCCCCACTGCCATGCAATTAACCAACAATAAATAAATTCTTTCATCTGCTCAATTCGGCCTCAGGCAGAGTGGAGGTTTATTTTCTGAAGAAAATTGAGTAATTTCTAGCTCAACAATATGAACTGAGCAAGACCTTTTTACTCTGCCATTAGAGAAAATGAATAAGGAAAAAATCTATATACACAAGACCAAAAAATCTTTTTAAATTGAAAATATACTGAAAATTTAAAAGATGGTAGAAGGGATAGAAGATTAAGTTTAAAAAAAAACCTACGACATTAGAACAAAAGTTATGTTTAAAAAAATGGATAGAAAAAAATTGGCTAATGGAAATCCCAGAAAGACCTAGAAGAAAAGTTCTTTCTATGCAGGAAGGGATGGGAAATTAATTAAAAGAAATAATGGTTTTAAAATTCCAGAAGTGAAGATCATCAACTTTGGGATTCAAAAATTCTAGTAAAAGTCCAGGTGAATAGAATCCAAATTAATTACTAAACCACACCAAGGTACATCATTCTGCAATAATAGGAACCCCAAAATAAAAAAAATGAAAACATCAAACACCTTCCAGAAACACAAAGCACGTCACAAAGTAAAAGAATAAAAATCGATTTGAATTTCTCAAGGGCAACAATGGATTCAGAAGTTTGTTTGATGCCTCTGCATCTTTAAAATGCAATTATTTTGAGCCTAGAACCATATACACAGATGTACTATCACCTGTGTGAATAAGACATTTGTGCTTGCAAAGACTAAGAAAATATTTTTCCTGTGTACCATTTTTAAGGAAAAGTCACCTCTCCCCTGCCCCCAGCAAAGCTTATAAATCAAGAAAGAGGAAGAAATTAAACCCAGTAAATAAATGTCAATCCAACATGGGAGAGAGAAAGGGAATTTTCCAGAACAATGGTAGTGAAGCAGTTCTAAAGAGAAGCCAGCGAACCAAGGAAATGCAAATCAAAACTTAACTGAGATTCCACCTCACTCCTATCAGAATGGCAAAAATGAATAATACGAACAATAAAAGATGCTGGAGGGATCATGGGGAGAAAGGAACACCAACACAAAGTTGGTGGGACTGAAAACTTATACAGCCACGCTGGAAAGCAGTGTGCTGACTTCTGAAAAAACTAGGGCTGGAACCACCTTATGACCCAGCTAGCCCACTCCTGGGTATCTTCCCAAAAGAGCTAGAATTGGCATACTACAGAGACATAGTTACATCAATGTTTATAGTAGTTCAATTTACTATAGTTGAACTATGGCACCCACCCAGATGCCCCTCACTGGATGAGAGGATTCAAAAACTGTGAATATTATATATATATATATATATTTATATATATATATATATATATATATATACACACACACACACATATATATATATATAAATGGAGTTCTACTCTGCTAATTCTGCTATTAGAGAGAATGACAGAATGACATCAGGGCATTTGCAACCAAATGGATGGAGAAGAAAAACTTATGCTGAGTGAAATATCCCAAATTCAGAGACTTAAGGGCCGAATGTTTTCTCTCATATGTGGAAGCTAGAATACAATCTAAGACAGATTGAAAGTTAGCTAAGCTCAATAACAAACTCAATATAGGAGAATTTTTACATTAATGGAGTGAACCATAACTATGAAGCTGAGCGGAGAAGGGAGGATGGCAAGGAGGGGAGGGAGGGAATAGGGAGGTTATCAATGCAGCTGGGAACCCTTGACTCCCATGAGAAGCCCAGCTGACATGGGGGTAAAGTAGAGGAAATATGGAAATAGGGAGTAGTCAAAGCAGTGAGACTATTGACTAAGATCAGCCTTAACTTACTTTGTAATTATCCATATATTCATGAACGTGTGAGAATGATTCCCTCCAATATGTAAGACTACGTTCAACAAATTTAAAAAAATTAAAAAATCACCATGTTTAAAAAAAATAAAAGAGAGAGAGAAGCTAGCAATGACTTGCAGTGGGACTGTCTGCAAGAGAGAGAGAAAATGATTACGTGGTATTCATGTGTGTTTGAAAATTATCAGTAAATGTGTTTATGATGGAAACTGGCCATACTCACCAGATTCCACATTCTCCTCTTTTTCTTGAGTATCCCATAAAAGTTAATTTCTGAGCACCTTGCAGGTGGGGAGGCCCACACTGAGTTCTAGCCGATAGGATGTGGACAGAAGCAACGGACATTACTGCCAGGCCATGCCCATAAAACGGTTCTGGAGACCCTTTGTACTTTCTCTCTTTCCTTATAGGATCCTGATAACAGAAGCAATGAAGAGCTCTGAGACCCCAGAAGACATGAAAGCTGCTCAGTGGAATAAATAACTGTGGCCCTGAATGATTGTATCCATAGAAACCCCAGCTGCCAACTGTTGAACTGTGACATGAGCAAGATATAAACTTGTATAAAACCACCAAGATTTCAGAGATTGTTACAGCAGTTAGATGATTCTACCATGATTTGAAAGACCATTTGGAGGCAATTTTGAATAATTTACTGTTGGTAAAAAATGTGATAAATAAATTCTCAAAGGACATTATGAAACTCTAGGAAAAATAAAACATTGTGAGGGAAAAGAGATATATACTAGAATACAACTTCATTCAGTCATTGATATAATCAGAATGATGAGAAGATTGACAAAAGAAATGACTGTAAAGTACAATAAAACTACGTGTGAAGGGTGTGGAGAGGGGAAGACGACTGAGCATGTGTGTATTCAAAACAACTAAACGACCAAGTGCAATAATATAATGTTGATAAATAATGTGCAAAATTGCTAAAAAAAATCTGCAGGATGAACAAGCCACTTAGAAATACATGAGAATAGTAAGAAACCATTAAATGAGTCAGATGTCTGCCCACGGGAATTGAGACCAGAACTCAGAAGAAGGTTTGCGGCTACTTTACAATAACTTCAAAACACCATCCTATTTCATTTTGAATTATGATATGTATTATCTTAATAAAAATAAAACGAATTGAAATAACTTTAAAATATGCCTATGGAAACAAAACATGCTTGTTCAAGAGACATAGCATTCCATTGTATTATTAGAGTATCTGCAGCTGTTACTATAATAATCTCTAAGAAGTGAAGAAAGTGAATTTGGGGTGCAGAATGAAGAAAGATTTGAGATGCTTGCACAATGATTTATTCATTCAAAAAACATCTAAGAAGCAGCTTGTTACTGGTCCTCTGCTGGACACGGAGGATACAATGGAGAACATGAAGGCAGAGTAAAGGTGCTTAAGAGAAATGAGAAAGTTGGTCTAGTAACATGAGTTAAACCCAGATAAGATGTAATGCTTTATAATCTAATATCTTTTTTTAGAGTTATAAAGGGAAAGGGAAGGGAGGGATAAGGGAGGGTAATTGGGGGGGCACTTCTGGAGATAATTGCAATATCCAGAATATTTACACATTTTATACACATTTTATATTATTTTGTTAAAA